>JAJMID010000095.1:0-54521 GCA_030583405.1 Sugiyamaella americana
CTCTTCCACCTTCTCTTCCACCTTCTCTTCCACCTTCTCTTCCACCTTCTCTTCCTCCTTCTCTTCCACCTTCTCTTCCACCTTCTCTTCCACCTTCTCTTCCACCTTCTCTTCCACCTTCTCTTCCACCTTCTCTTCCGCCTTCTCTTCCACCTTCTCTTCCACCTTCTCTTCCACCTTCTCTTCCACCTTCTCTTCCACCTTCTCTTCCACTTTCTCTTCCACCTTCTCTTCCACTTTCTCTTCCACTTTCTCTTCTACCTTCTCCAGCTTCTCCTCCAGCTTCTCCTCCACCTTCTCTACCCTTTCTACACTCACTTCTGGTGCTGGCATCGCATTAACATTCTCCCATATCACCTGCGCTGCATTACCAGATCCTTCTATCGTACTTAAATTATCTCTAAAATATTCAATATCTTGTAACATTTTCTTCTTTTCTATTTGTGATTTAAATTCTGTTTGAATATAAGCTTCTAGTAGTTTTCGTTTATAATTATCAAATATTTGTGATGTAATTAACTAGTTTGTTAGTATAAATGCTATTCTATCCTCAATCCCTAATTACTTACTAAATATGATTGCTTTGGCAAAATCTTTGTCAATATCTTTACTAATATTGATGTTTCTTTAACTAAATCAGACATATATTTATTAACTCCTCCTGGTTGAGACCAATCTATCTTCATTATAACATTACAATGGAAAGTCATTTTATCATTCATTAATGAAACGAATTTTTGATGAATTTCATATCGATGAGTTTCTAATAAGCTGATTAGATTATCAATATCATTTAACACTGATGATGATTGAGGTAAATGTCGCGCAGTACATGATTTTATAAATGGTAATAATGTGATAATTATATTTACTGATTCTGATGATAATGCTAAATGTTTAGCAGTAATATGTTTTAAACCTGCTGAACGAGTTGCTCCAGCAGAAAGGATTAATTGTATAGTTTTCGAATTAAACTTTTTAATCAAATCAATTAAATTTGTAACTACTTCTGTTGATAAATGTGGTAATAGAATCATTAATTTAAGATAATCTTCAATGAAATTTACTATACAAATAGCTGGATTTGATATTATAAATGATGAATTTTCAACAAATACATTACGAGGAAGTTTCTTATTGTCTACTGGTGATGTTGTAATATCATTTTCACTTTCTGGATTAAGTATAACTCTTAAAGCAGATACCCATGGTTCAGGATCTTTGCCACTCTTCCCACTTTCTACAATTCTATCAACTAATGCTTGAAATTGTTTAGAAATCTCTTCTTCTTTCCATAAATCTTTATCCATTAAATTGGATAATTCAGTTTCTCGTTTAGAATAAAATTTATCTAAAAATTGTTTGATAAAAATCGATAACATTCCTCTTAAATCATTTGATGGGTCTCCACAGATAATTTCACATTCTGCTAAATAAATACCATTAAGAGCATAGAAATTAATAAAATCTTGTAAATCATAATTAACCGTTTGTTCTCTACGTACTTTTAATACCTTTGTCATTCTACCTTCCGAATGATTAATAACACTTAAAAGTAAATCACTTAAATCAATAACTGCTGAATTATCTAAAGAAGCAGTTAAATCTAATAATACCTTTTGTTGTGTTGATAATCTTCTATATAATTCAGATAATGATACATAAATATCTGATACCATTACTTCTGCTTCTCGTATAGTCATTGCTCGTAATGAACTTGCCAATGAAATACTCTTATCGGTCATTGATCTATTGGTAAGATTTGAACTCATTGATGTAGTATCAGATTTTGAAGGTAAATTCATTCGAACAACATTCTTTACCATTTTAACAACTGATTCTTTATATTGGTTGAAAGCAGTAGCAATGTTGTCTGATCGAACCAATCCATTTAGCTGTTCAGAAAGATTCTCTCTTAACAATGGATTTATATTTAAATAACTGGTATTAACAACTCCATTTGTAGCTTCCCTATCTAATATCTTTCCTAATCGTTTTAAAGTATCATATTTCGGTACAGCTTCCATATGATGCTTTAAATCATCAAGTAATATTTGTGAAAACTTATTGCTATAAATCTCCCCTACTTTTGATCGTAAAGTACATAAACTTTCTCTTAAATCAGCTAATCCGTTAACCGACTTCAAATTTACTATTGGATATGAAAAGTCTTTTATCCATTCTTTAACTAATGGTTTTGTTACATCTCCTTCAAGTAATGCTTCACAAGAATCAATCATATCTAAACTTTTAATAAGATTTCCTCCATCGAGAATAATTGTTTCTGCATTATTTGCTTGTTCAAATACAATTGAAATTTGCTTTAAAGATTGCGATAAAATAGAAACATTTTGATATCTTTGACGTAGTTTTACCTGTTCAATACCTTTAAAAGCGATTTCATTATCAGCAGTTTGTAATTCTTGTTTCAATTCTTGAATCCGTTTAATACATTCATTAGCAACTTCATTAATAGTTTTCAAATCACCCAATGTTGAAAAGAAGCTTTTTGAAGCTGAGGAAATTTCTCCAATAAGATGTAACTCTACAGTATCAATATACCACGATAATTTCTCTTGCAAAATTGAATTAGATGCAAGAATCTTTGGTACATCACTATCAAAATCATCAGCCTTCACTTCAACTGAACCCCCATCACCAGTTTCATGAACAATTTCTGATTTTTCACTTACTATACCAAAAATCTTTGGATTATCAAGTTGAAATTTCTCTTGAAAAAATACATCAGGAATAGTAGACAACGGTGTTAAACCAGATTCGTCATCTGAAACTGAAACTTCATTATCATCAGATAAAGGAGTTAACATTCCATCATTTGAAGAAGTTGATAATATACTCCCACCACCACCACCGCCACCTTTACCAGAAAATATTGAAAATGAATCATTATCAATTGACTTTCCTCTTGATATTCTTGTACCATAAAACAACTCATACTCTAACGAAATATCAGAAAATTTCTCCTTTAATTCATCCTTTTTAATCCTTTGAATTGATGATAATGTAATTGGAGGAATATCCTTAACAGTAGGAGGTTTAAATGGAATTGATGACCCACCCGACACTCTATTTCTACCATGAGATGAAGGAGGAGTAAGAGATTCATTACCATCAACTAAATCACCAATTGAATTGGGTCCCAACCTATTCTGAGAATATCCAATGCGATTTAAACCAATAGGAGTAGCATGATGAGGTGTATTAGCATTTGTTTGAATTCCAATTCCAATACCAGTACTTAAACTACTAACACCACTAATAATACTACTTGGTCGCCTACCTCTCGACCCAATAGAAGTAGAAGAAGTATTTGTAACTGGTGCAAATATAGGAGTTGAAGGTGATGAACCAGACATGATAATAGGTAAGTTAATCTTTGTAAATGAGAATGATAGTCCTATATCGTTCCACTTAGCATAGACATAATATAATTAATGATATATTTTAAGTGGTGTACCTATATTATACCCTTATTAATTTACTTTCTTAATTTTACTTTCTTAATTTTACTTTCTTAATTTACTATTTCCCTACTTCACTTCTTCTTATTTTTTCCTCTCTCTTCCACTTTACTTAATACAATTGTATAATACTATAGCTTTACGTATCTTAACACTTAACCCACACAAACCCACTCTCAATCCACATATACTTATTTTATCAAAATACACCACTTATGGCCTTACTAACACATTTAGCCTCCGGCGGCCGGGCTCTGCCCGGACCCGTTGTTCCGCGCGGAGCGCGGAAGTGCCCTAAGTGTACACCCCTTAAATTTCACGTGCAGAAAAGCTCACCAGATCTAATAGATGAGCTATAACTTTGTACTCTTAACACATACAATATAAATTTTTATATATAAAAGTTGTATTTTATCTATTAATAAATCCTCCTTCAGAATCTTTCCTTCGAATTCCCCGCTCCCCTCACATATATATCATTATGCCTACTGTAATTGCAACTCAAAACTCAATCAACTCTCCCCTTTCTATGGATTCATTGCTATTGGAAGAGTTTAATAAGTTGAATATATCGGTAGATAATATTAATAAGAAAATACAATCGACAAAAGGTTCATTAGATGAAAAATTAGATAAACTAAGTGGAATATTTAATAATCTTACAACTGTTAAGAAGATTGTTGTTACGCCCACTGCCCCATCTCATATCAACTCATTTACACCTAAAAACTCTCCTCACCCTTCTACCACTGCACAACGGGCTTCACAATTATTCCATGGTTCTGGTTATTTAATACCATCTCATACACCACCAGAATGCAACTTACACCCAGTGAATCCTCTACCTAATGGAATTGACTATGGGCCAGATGAAGAGTCAACTACTTCTTATCACCTTATATCTAAAGAGTTATTTATTAAAACTTGTCCAGCTATCATGCTTTATCCTAGTGATGAAAGCTCATATCCACAGTTTTCTAAAACTGATAGAGTCATGGTGGAAGATAAAATCCGGCTTCTTAAGAAAAAGTATACTCACAAATCTAATCCATATGTGTACTTTTTAAGAATTCAATCAGCTTTACTTTCTTCACAAGTTCCATATGCTAAATGGTCAACATTTTATAAAGATATACTCTCATCAGAAACTAAACCTCCAGAACCATTGGTTTTTGAACGATTTATGAGAAAATATCCAAATCCTTCATTTGCATTGTTATGTCGTTGGTATATTGGAACATTCCTTAACGAATCACCATTCGTACCTACATGGCAAAACTTAATGGATATTGAGCCAGCGGTAGGAAAACTTTGGGGATCTTTTTTACATGCATTTTTAATGATAACTTGGGAAATGAATTTCCATCATCCAATTACTGAACATGTTTTAGGAGCTATTTTATGGGAGAAGATTGAATTATATGATCTTAGTATATTTAACTTAGAACCAAATGATCCAAAGGATTATGAATCATTGATTTCTAAAATGTTTTTGAAAAGGAATCAACCGATAAAGCTCAATGCTAAGGGTAAGCAAGTTAAAGCAGATTGTGAAGTTGTAGCTGGTGAATTCAAAAAGGCACTTGCAAATTTAACCAACAAGACTGAAACAAGGCTCAATAATGCTGAAGTAAATTCAAATCAACTTAAATCAACAACGTCTTTGGTAGATCTTAACAATGAAGTAGTACAAGGAGCGATGAAAACTGAAGAGAGTATAGATTTACCTGGACTCATACTTTTAAAAGGTAGTATTGATAATAACCCACATAAAGTACTCTTTGGGGGAGGATCCGTAGATCTTATTAAAGAAAACATTGTAATGAAATATAATTTACCAGTACAAGATATAAAGAAAAAGATTGTAGTATTTCCTAGTGTTAAAGTTACTTGTAGAGGAATAGCTACCGTGAATCTTCAGTTAGGATCGGTGAAGTTCAAATATACTGCATGTATAGTTCCTAATGACTTTATGCCGTTTGACATGAATATCACCTTTCTTCCCCGTGTAGGACCAACCCATATTAACCGGAGCGATGGCTATTTTCACATTGAAAGACCTAACAAGTCCGTTGTGAAAATAGAAACCGAAGAGCTTAAAGGGAATTATATATTCTTTTGTACTCCAGATAGTGAATAAACTAATAGTATATATTAATATCCTCGTGGAGCGAGGAACAACGGGTCCGGGCAGAGCCCGGCCGCCGGAGGCTAGTGCCAACCACCCAACGGTTCTAGTTTATCAGCATGATCAGCACCCACAAGATCAACAAGTTCCTCTTTACCAGACATGAAATTATGGTCATCAAAATCAAAACCAGGTACAACTACTTCACTTATTAATAATCCATCGGGATGGTTAGTAAAGCTAGCTTTGTAAATACCACCAGGAACGATCCATTGAGATAGTTCATTTTCACCAAATCCTACTTTAAAAGATTGAATTGAACCATCAGGAAGGACTAATACATAAGTTCCTGAACCTCTTTGGAGAATATGAATGATTCGTGATTTATTACGATGAAATCTTCCTATAGGAGAATTTCTATCTAGATAATAGTAGATGAGAGTTGAGTAATTTTTTGATTTGGAAGAATCATAAGGTGAAGTGATTTGAAAAGGGCTTCTATCAGTTTCACGGAAATAACCACCTTCGGGATGTTTAATGAGATTGTATTGGGATATAATTGAAGATTGAGGGTGAGGAGTGGAAGGATAAGAAGGGATAGTTAATTGAGAGATATCAATAGTCATTGATATGGAAATTTTGAAAGAGGAATTAGGATTGGAACAAGTAGTAGTGGGTGAGAGAGTAAATGAATTAATTATGATTAAATTACATTGCTAATTCTTATCTAATCAATATTCGTATCTTATCATTTCGTATCTAATGGAGATATGATCTACTGAAATACATTCCGAAATAGGAAAATATAATACACGAATGGTGAATTATAGATACGGAATCAGCGGATCAAGCAATTGTAGGAAGGTGATATGGAAGTATGTAATTGTATTAGGGGGAGATAGATATTGTATAATTTAGAGTTAAATAGAAGAATAAAGTGATGTTTAAGGATATTTTTGTGTTATCGCTTACGCAAAGGAGACTTAACCTTCTGACATATGCAGGGAAACCCCCAACTTAGCTGTTACGGTTAACGGGTAGTCACTACAGTACGTAGTAGTGTCTATGATGATGATTACTACGATCGTTGTAGTAGTACTTAACAATACAATTGATATCGGTGGTCAGAATAAGTTAACGTAAATTTCTACGATAAGAAATTTTCATAACGTAACTTGATGCTTTTAATCTTTAACGTATAGTAACAGAACTGCCAAATTTTCTCCCATTGCCATCAACTCAGCTTCGATAAAGACAGTTAGCTATCTAATCGCCAACGGTAATTATATGCAGTAACTGGATTGTCCCTCTTTTCCTTTCTCCCAATCCTCCCCTTCCTCTTCCTCCCTCACACCTTCTCCCAGTCCACCTCTTCCTCCCCTTTATTAACATATTATTCCATTACCCACCAGGGTAAGGAACCTGCCAAACACTACTTCACCATTTATAGATAATGAACACGATGATATTAAAACCAACCTAAACTGAACTTGGTACTTTTCTTTCTTTCCAGTTGAATTAATCGTCCCACTTTATTCAACAGAACTTATTTAATTATAATTACATATTTAAAGAATCAAAAACACGTAAAACTAAGCATATCACCCAATTATAATACATTATCACCTACCAAATACAAAGCATAATCACCACCACTACTACACACCACACAACATGCCAACTACTGATATCTCCCTCTACTCAGTACAAGCAGTTTTAATATTAGATAATGATGGTAAAAGATTGTTTGCCAAATACTACCAACCACCTTATAATGATGCAAATTATACACCAGATAAATTAGTTACCTCCGTCAAAGATCAAACAACCTTTGAAAAGGGATTATTTTCCAAAACAAATAAACAGAATGCCGATGTTATCCTTTACGAATCAAAAGTAATTGTCTATAAACAAGTTGCTGATCTTTCATTATACATCATTGGTGGTATGGAAGAAAATGAAGCAATGCTTTATCAAGTTGTACTTGGACTTCAAAATGCATTTGAAATTTTATTAAAACATTCAGTTGATAAAAGAACTTTACTTGAAAACTATGATATCATATCTCTTGCGGTTGATGAATCTATTGATTCCGGGATCATTCTCGAAGTTGATCCAGTTATAATTGCTTCAAGAGTTAGTAAAGCACCAACTAATGAACCATCTATTAACAATATTGATTTAAGTGAACAAGGATTATTGAATGTTTATCAATTTGCAAGAGGTAAATTACAAGAAAAATTACGACAACAATTTCAATAGATTTTTTATATGTATTCTAAAAACGCAAAAAACTTTTACCCTATACCACCGTTGCTCTTTTTCCTCCGGCGGCCGGGCTCTGCCCGGACACGTTGTTCCTCGCTGCGCGAGGAAAGCTCTAATTACACGATAAATTGTATCATTTCAGTGCGTATAATTACATAATTATAGTTCGATATTCCATTGACTGCCAAACGTTCATTGGATAGCATTCCGTCATAAACTCTCGTTTTAATTGTATACTGTACCTTGTACTATTTAATGGATAATCTAAACGCTAAAACTATATTAACTGTTGCTTCAGGCCGTAGTCGTTGTTACGCCTCTCCAAGAGACCAAATATACAATATTGATATTGCTTGGAGATTACTACTATACACCTACTACTAGCTCTGAAAGAATGAACACCACCTGCGTTACAGCGCCAAGAAGTGAGAAGTTAATGTACTGTTTGTATATCCTATACGCTCTTTTTTACAAACATACCAACAAACAGGTCTTTATTCGTTCAGGGGAAACAACTGCTTTTATATAAATTTCAATATTATTGTTAAGTAGACTATAACTCTTTACTCCTGATGTACACTAATTATTTTGAATTAATAACGAAAGCAAAGAAGCGTTATTTCCTCGCGTAGCGAGGAACAACGGGTCCGGGCAGAGCCCGGCCGCCGGAGGCAGATAGGGAAGTTTAGGAAATAGACAATATTTATCGTTTTGAGGTTTTACCCTTTTTGTTTCCTCCTTTGTTGTTTGATTGATTTGAACCAGGGACGGTTATTTTAACTCTTCCAACGCCGATTGCAAGGACAAGTTCGGTATCTTTGAGAGTACGGATTTGAGCAATTTCAGTTGGCCATGGATAATCAACATCGGTACAGGTTTGATCAAGTTTGGAAATGTTTAATAAATGATGCAGGATATCTTTAACTGCTTTACCTTTTTTAACTGTACCAGGTTGGAATTTAATTTTATATTTGAAGCGTTGAAGAGAACTCCAGGGGGCAAACACTGGTACTATTGATAATGGTTGATCGCCAGATAATAATCTTGGAACTAGTTTATCAAATGGATACTTTGTATCATCTTCATCTTCATCTTCAAATTGATCTGCTTCAAGGAGTCGTTTCTTTTCTTGTTCTTTAGCTCTTTGTTGTCTATCACGACGAATTTGATCTTGCTGTTGACGTTTTTCTTTTGCTTCTTTTTGTTCAGCTTTAGCTTTTTCAAGACCTCTAGTTGTTCCAAGTAATTCCATACGTCTTTCACGTTCTTCATCATCTTGATCAGCATATTTAGTAGCAATTTTCTTTAGTTTTCCTTTCTTTCCACGAACTTTAGCTGGTTTTTGAGTAGATTGTTCTTTTTTAGTCACTTGTAGGTTTGCTAGTTGAGTTTCAATATCAAGTACAGCAGTTGATTCGGGTTCTGGAGTTGTTGTATTTGAGCGATTCTTTTTACGAAGTTTACGACGTTCAGCAGCAGAAATGCGTTTAGTAGAAGAGAGAGTGGAGGTAGTAGTATCAGCAGTATCAACTTCTGGTTCAGCATTAGCATCAGTAACGTTACCAGAACTAGCATCTGCTTCAACTTCTGCCTCAGCATCAGCATCAGCATCAGCATCAGCATCAGCATCAGCATCAACTTCAGCTTCAACTTCAACTTCAACATCTCTTTCAGCCTCACCTTGAACTTCAGCACTAGAACTGCCATCACCACCTTCGTCTCCACCTTCTCCTTCTCCTTCTCCTTCTCCTTCTCCCTCTCCTTCTCCTTCTCCTTCTCCTTCTCCTTCGTCCTCCTCTTCTTCACCTCCTTCTTCTTCTGAATCTATTTGTGTATCAGGAAATTCTTCATCTGAATCAATTTGAGTATCAGGAAATTCTTCATCACTTTCATCTTTATCTTTAATCTCTTTAATCTCTTCATTTCTAACTTTTGGTATATTTCTTTGATATTTACTCAATACGTCATCATCAACAGACCAAAAAAATCCTAATCCCATATCTAATTGACTTGGTGGTAAATAATTCTTTCCTCCTTCAACTACAATCATATCAGTTGTTACAATATCCCCTTCTTTTGTTAATCTTGGGATTTGATTTCTTGTTGCCCACCATGCTGATGTTAACATTTTTGAATCCCATGCTTTTGATGTTGATACTGAATATATTCCTGCTTGGGTTAAGGTTGATGGAGGAACTTCTTGTGAATTAATAATATGATTTTTAATAATTACTACTGATGCACCTGGTAAATCACAATGAACATAGATATCATTCTTTTTAAAATATCTTCTTAATAAAAGTTCATTTTGAAATGAATCTCTACCACCAATACAGAGATAACCATCAGATGTTAAAAACCAATAAAACTTTTCAAACCAATATGTTTCACGAATAACATGAAGGCTATGTTGTTGATTCTTTTCCTTCTCAAGAGAAATTTTCAAATCTCTTTTAATTTTCTTTTCAGCACTTTTATAAGCTTGATCCGCTTGTTGTACAGTACGTTCTTGTTTAGCAACTGCTGATTTTTTAACTTCAAAATATTTACGAGAATTAGCCCAAGCAGACATGGTGATATCAATTTCTACTTTAACAGGTGGTGGTGGTGGTGGTTTAATGGGTTTAGACTTAGATGATTTTTTAGATTCTTCTTCAGCTTCTGATTCCGATTCTGATTCTGATTCTGACTCAGAATCTGTTTCTTCAACTTCATCATCAGAATCTTCTTCATAATTTGGATCGGGTAATATAACAGTTATCTTATTCTTTATCAAATTTAATGGTAATGATATTATCTTTGCTACTGGATTACCTCTTGATTGTTCAACTTTTATAAGATTTTCTATATCAACCCAATCCATTCCTTGATTCATTAGCCCTTTAATAGCATCCATTGCTTCTTCTACTCTATTGGCATAAGTTTGTAAAGCATGTCCTAGCACGTGACTTTTTTCTTGAACTTGTAATAACCCTTTAACTCGTTTCTCCTTCTCTTCTTTAGCAGCATTAAGACGTTTTTCAGCTTGCAATTCTTGGTTACTTACTTTCATTGATAACTTTGTTGATTCAAGTGTTGAAAAATAGTTATCAACTGATTCATTAAATGTAGCAAATTCAATGATTTTGAATCCAGAATCATCATTTAATACTGGTTTAAATGGTTCAAAATCTTCATATAAATATTCAATTGATTTGTTGTTAATCGAAGTTTCTGGTGACAATATAGAAACATCTTCTGCATGTTTTGGTTGATAATTAGGATTTAACTTTGCAACAATGTAACCAGGAGTAACTGGTTTAGATGTTAAAGATTGGGACTTTTCCAATGCATCTTTTAATGCTTCAATGAGGTTAATTAATTGATTTTCATCTGATAATAATGAATGATATTCTTTAATATTTGGGTTAATTCCAAAATTAATAAGTGAATTTTCAAATATACCAGCAGCAATACCAGGAACTTTAATATATAAAAGCTTCTTAAGAGGAATTTTCATATCTTTTTTCTTAAGTTTTGGCACATTTACAATTGAGTTGAGAGGATTAGATGGAGTGGTATCGTCATCACCATTACCAGTATCAGTACTACCACCACTACTACCTCCTAACCATCCTTTAACAATATCAACATTAAATTCAACTTCACTCTCTTCCTTATTTAAATATTCATTCAATGGATAAATCTCTCCTACTGCACATCTACTCTGCGTCTCAGTAGCCGACACAGTCCTTTGCAATGATAAAATCTTAAACTCTTTATCCAACAAAATCATATTCCCTCCTGCAAAAAATTCAAATACCAAATGATAAGAATAATCATCAGAAAAACTAAGAACCAACAACCTGTTCAAAGGAGCAAGTGAAACCCTTGACAACCGTCTCGTCTTTAAATGTTTCCTTAACTTTGTTACAAATCCCGACGGACTTTTACTAGTTGATCTTGAAAACTCCGTTAAATGAATTCGAAATCCTGGATCAACAATTACCAACTTCTTCGAATCAGGAATTTGAAATTTTAATAAAAACAAATGAGATGATGATGTTAAATCATAAATATTTTGTAATCTATAATTCAAAATCTGAGATTCTAATTCATTTCGAATTATTTGAAGATCCAAATAATTAAACCTTTGCTTTAAATTGTTAGTAAATCAGATTGCCTCCGGCGGCCGGGCTCCTCCCGGACCCGTTGTTCCTCGCGTAGCGAGTAAGGACATGGGGTTCCAATTCTTACCTTCATTATAACCCAATTGGTCTAATTCCGATTTTAAATCAATTGATCTTATCAAACTCTATTAAGTAAGAGCTATGGGTTTAGGATGATAAAGACCTAATTATTGAGCACAGATGATGATCTGATCAAAATATAGTATTTATGCAATATCATTAATAGCACTTATTAGTTATCACTTAAAAGGGGTTCGGGTACTTAATAACTCTTCTCTTTAACGATTTGTAAGAAACTATAAAGATTACATAACTTATAATAGATTATCCCATCAATCAATCTTACTTTGCCTTATATCATTAATAAAATATTAACAAAATGAACCTCAGAACGTTCAGGCCAATTGCGTATATAATTGATCTGGATATTCATATCGAGGTGCAGACCTGAAAAATTCTCAATAACTTCCTGTTATTGACTCACCTGATCTCTCCATTCAAACCACCTCTTTAATCAAACTTCAATCTGATTGTATACTCCAAATTTCACCCTAAACTCGTCTTTATAACTTATCTTATACTATTGGTCCCACTCTCCATTCAGTGGTTTAATTCTACATAACCTCTCATATCACCTCTCATATCATTTTCATATCCCCTCTGTCATCATCTCTCTTACCACCCTCTCCAATGGTTAATCTTTGGCAAAGATACACAGCTCTACCAAAAAAAGTAAGACTTTATGTTGGTTTATCCACACTTGCAATTGCTTACTATGGCAATTACGTAATGAATCAAGCATATGAGGAAGAAAGATTGCGTGAAGAAGCAAAAAGAAGACTAGCTGCTGAAGCTACCGAAAGTTAACGAAGATATGTAATTTAGATTTGTATATAGTAATGAGAATATGATTTAAAGTTTAATATACTAATAAAGTGTATCATTAGGTTTTCTCTGTGAACTTTGCGTTTGATAGCAGCTTCTGCTAGCTATGTTCTGCAAATGTCAACTACTCTAACATCGCCATGCTGATAGTAATCGCGAAGCTGTATTAGACTTTTTCTTTGCAAATACAGCTAATTGCGACGGAAACTGATCCAATAAGCTATGACTTTATAAATTCATTGTATAAATATATATAGTTATATACGTTTGAGTTTAATTAACGGATGGACCCTTATTGACCCTTACTGCGGATCCATGCGGAACATACATATGTCAAAGTACTGTAGCTGTAGATATTATGATAATATAACCATTACTCTACTAACCAAATCGTACCTACGTAACTACTATCGTCTAATATGAGAGTTTATCTCTCTAGTTAAAATAGTGGATGATGGATTGTGGATAGGGATTGTGCATTTCTATCCCAACCTGCTCAGCAAAGTTTAGTAAGACGGACAATAGATAATAATTTACTGAATTTAAATACGCCAAAGAGAAATTCATTAATAAAAGGTGAGTTTCAAGACCAAGGGCTACTAGAGGAAGAAGAAACAAAGCTACTACAACTGCCATATCTAACCTCCCCTTTGATCTGCCCAGTACCTAAAGTCACAAACGGCTGCGAGTACAGATTAAGCTTAACCTTAATTGCTTATCTTATCTTTTAAACAAATATGGAGATTATCATCTGACGTTGCGTCCTCCAATTCTCCTAAATATAACAAGTTATTACTTCAGTCTCAATGACAAAACCCAAGAACAAAACATCTAATCTAACTCTTGAAGAAGTTGCTGATGATATAAAAAATGGCAAATTTAAGAATATCGTCTTTATGGTTGGAGCAGGCATCTCAACCTCAGCAGGAATACCAGATTTCAGATCACCAGGAACAGGACTTTATTCAAATTTGCAAAAGCTAAATTTACCATATCCTGAAGCAGTATTTGACATATCCTATTTAAGAAGAAATCCAAAAGCATTTTATACGTTAGCAGATGAATTATATCCAGGTAAATTCGAACCAACATTATTTCATAAGTTTATGAAATTAGTAGACGATGAAGGATTACTAAGAAGATTATATACACAAAACATTGATACTTTAGAAAGAATAGCAGGAGTATCAGAAGAGAAGATCATTGAAGCTCATGGATCATTTGCAAATAATCACTGTATAGATTGTGGGGATGATATCCCAAATGAAGAATTAAAAGCAATACTGTGGGAAGTACCAGGGAAGATAACGATTCCAAAATGTGTGATTTGTGGGGGGATTATTAAGCCAGATATTGTATTTTTTGGAGAAAGTTTGCCAAAGAAGTTCTTTGATTATATGGATGAAGATTTCCCCGAATCAGCTGATCTAGCAATAGTAGCAGGTACGTCGTTGACAGTAAGTCCATTCTCACAATTGCCAGAGATTGTAGGAGATCATTGTGTACGGTTGTTGTTCAATATGGATGTAGTAGGAGATTTTGGATTAAGAGAGAAGGATGTAGTTGTTCTAGGAGATTGTGATGAGAACATTAAGAAGTTTAGTGATATGATAGGATGGGTTCTAGACGAAAAGATAGTGAGAGAAAGGGAAGATGATAGAGAAGATTCTCAAGAAGTGAGAGAGCAAGAGAAGGAGAAGCAAGAAGAGAAGCAAGCAGAAGTAGTGAATACAATTACAGAACGACTAAAAGAGGCAGGAATAAGAGAGAGGAGTGATAAAGAAGAAGAAGATGTTGGGGATATTACAAATAAGCTGAAGCAAGTTGAATTAAAAGGTAATGAGGAGAAAGAGGAGGAGAAGGATAATTCGAAGAAGGAAGATAAATAACGAAATAATTCTATAATATAATATAACTCTAATAATAATAATAATTATGCCCATAATCGAGCGAAGCGAGCAACGGGTCTGGGCAGAGCCCAGCCGCCGGAGGCAAAGGGGGTTAGCTCTTAGTAGCTAGAATAAGCATTGTTGCCCATTTTATAGTGACCTGAGTGTCATCTGTCCAATTTTCAGCAGATTTAATAGCATCAAAACAAACATCAGTTATGTCAGGAAGATCAGGATGATGCAATTTCCATTCATGATAAGCACTAAAAGTTTTCATATAATCTTGGACTGATTTCAAAGGAACAGTTTTAGTCATTTGAAAAAAGGAGTCAGAAGATATAATAGGAGAACTATCTCTGTAGACCTCGATATTTGAAAATTTATTAGATTCTCGGAGATAATTCTCTGGCTCAATTAACATATCTCTAATTCTATTTCTACCAGGCAATTCCCAATAAGGACCCATGTAGTCATCACCATATGAATAGAGAAGAGTTAATTCATTAGCTTTAGGGTGATCAATGAAGAAATGGTCAACATAGCCCCATAAAGCTAACGTACCATTTGATTTCAAAATACCATAAGAAGAATTCATAAATTTTGGAAAGTCAAACCAATGAACTGCTTGAGCAGAAGTTACAATATTGGCAGAATTAGTAGGAACTAAATTTGATAATGTTTTATCATTACCAATTAAAAAATTGATCTTACTATTATTAACATTATTCTTAATAGCAGCTTCAACCATTTTAGGACTAGGATCAATACCGGTGACTTTATCGAAATAATTGGCTAGTTTTACAGTAGCTTCTCCAGGACCACATCCAACATCAACACATGCCAGTGATCCTTCAACATTACCATTATATCTTTTGAAATATGAATAAATATATTTCAAAAGAGAATCTGGATAGGTTGGTCTGGCAGATAAATAATTAACTGCATTGAACGATGATTTAGCAAATGAAGACATAATCAAACAAAGAACTTAATTGAATAGTAATCATCTCAATGGATGAAATTAAAGTCCGATGATGGATTAATCCAGGAGATGTGCGAACTCGGAAATGCGGCTGTATTTCCGGCGGTCCGTTTACCTGGCACAAGGCCTCCGGCGGCTGGGCTCTGCCCGGACCCGTGGTTCCTCGCTTCGCTCGGAAAATAACCGTTACGTCTTGCATACAGAAATAGGGGTGATTATAACCGGAATTTAACCGAGAAAAGTTAAACCTAATATGAAAATGTTTAATACCAAAGACTTTCAATATCAAACAATATGGTATAATTGAGAATTAAACTAGTTAAAATACCATTACAATGATTATACAAGAATAAATCTGAAACAGCGACAATATTATGAGCAGAGTGTATCCAAACGGCCCCATGTCGATCCGAACGATCAGCAGCAGACTCGATGATCCCCCCTATATTTAACCGTGGAGAATTTATATTTTGTACAATTTGTCTTTAAAATGGGGCTTGAAAGTGAAAAGTATATCCCAGCTATTGATGCTATCCTTGCTGTATCAGATCTTGCTGTTATATCTTCCAAGCGTATTCGAATAAATCTTGAAGAACGTTTAAAGATTGATTTAACTCCATTTAAGGCAGAAGTAGATGCAATTATTATAGAAAGATTTATAGTAGCTCAAGAAAAGCAAGAAAATGAGGCATCAGCTAAATCAACCTCAATTGTAGATTCACCACCTCCATTACCTACACCACCTTCACCATCTCAACGCAAACGTCAGCATCATCCTGATCCACTACCTGATTCCCCTGTTGCATCTCGGAGAAAGCTGTCTCCGCCAGATAGTACTCTTAATTCCCAGCCATCATCTCGCGTCAAATACCCATCCTCAACAACACTTACCACCCTTAATACACCACCTCCTCTTACAGTATCCCATGTTACAACCCTTAATTCAACCCTTAATTCAACCGTTGCTCCAGAAACGTCAGCTACATCTCCTGATCAATCTATCAATCCCACAATACCAAGTTTTGAAAAAATCGACTTTCCTACTACAGCTTCACAAGGAACCCTGTCTGGTCTTATCACTCTTAAAAAGTTCAACCAAGCCGTTGGCGTTCTCTACTTCTGTCAACAAGTTCATACATTCTTCTTACTCAACAAAAATCTATTCACCAAGAAGACTGCAGTTCAATACCTTTTAGCAACTGGGTTTAATCCTGATACACTCAGTGTAGTCAATCACCATCTCCCTCAACCAGAATCATATCTTGAAATCTTGAACTATCTTTTCACTCGTTACGGCAAAAGTTTACCCGCTCAATCTACTCATGCCAAGTTCAAACTCACTCTTCCAGCTTCTTCAAAAGCAAGCGCTATCATTGATTTCATGAATCGTTTAGCTGAATTATTTCCAGATACTCTCTACAGTGATAAACAAGCTATGGAACATGCTATTGATTCCATCCCATCACATTACATCAATCATTATGGCCCTCTTATCAACTACACCTCATTCCCCAATTTCTGCCACGATTTCGTCTCCAGTCTCAACTTATCACTTTCTCAATCCTCTCGCAAGTCTAATATACATGACCTATTTCCCAACTATCGCTCTGATGGAAATAGCAACAAAGGTATTAAGTGTTACAATTGCAATTCTGGTAAACATCACGGTTATAATTGCCCCAGGCCTTCTAAGAATCAACTACTTTCTTTGGGCCCATCAAACAGCCATCATTCAAAAAGAACTCACATTCCTTTCAACGGGAATATTATCTGTTACAATTGTAAAGGTAAACATCACGTCAATCTATGTCCCAGACTTAGCAAAACTCAACTAGTTGAATTTCTTAATCAAAGATCTAATAGTTCCAATCAACGTCCTGCATCAGACCTACTTAAACGAAATCTCCCTCGTTCATGGTGACATTGTGCTTGACACAGTTTCATGCATTTGCACTCCATCTCCACCTCGTCACACCATTACATCTGCTTGTTTTTCAATATTCCCACCCATATTCTTCCATTTCACCAGCTTTCTCCGTCTATGAACGGGCCAGTTGCTGTTATAGTTAACACAGGTACCACCTGCGCTTCGTTTAAAACGGACCAGCTGCTATAGTTATCTCTTCAACTTCCATATATATTCACACTTGTTTAAAAACCATATTTAAACCACGGTAGTATCCACGTTGCTCGCGCTTATGTGTATATAACTACTAGCTTATTGTATATATTGAACTGGTGCCTCCGGCGGCCGGGCGCTGCCCGGACCCGTTGTTCCGAGCTACGCTCGGATTTTTATAAGTGAAACTGGACCTTGTACTCAGAGCGTAGCTCGGAACAACGGGTCCGGGCAGCGCCCGGCCGCCGGAGGCAAGTGAGGAAAGGGAAGGGAGTGATAATAAATAAATTATACAATTACAAAAGTAAATAGATCTCTATGAAACTCGTTCCAGTGCTTCCATTAACACAATGGAATTACCTCTAATTACCTACAATCGCGTTAGTAAATTATCAATTGGCAAGCAAAAGAATTTAGGTAGTCCGTTCGATCATTTTATCGACCCTGAATGAAGTACTGGATTGTTTTTTAACTTACGGCAGTGCCTATTTTAACTTTATCACCATTTGCTTTCTCTTCTACTGCTTCATCTAATACAATATTTAGAAATACATCGTATCCTCGTAATACTCCTATAAGTTTTCTTGAGCCATTAAGTTGTATAAATAATTTCTTATCCATATACTACAGTTGTTAGATCAAATACATACATAGGATCAATTCATTCATCTATTTACTCTTATAACTTACTTTCTTTAATTCTGGTGTTGTTGCTTTACTCATTTTGAAAACCTTTAAATATTTACTGATTCTATGGGTTTGCGAGCATGTTGGTTAAATTTCATGAAGTATCTTCGATGCGCGGCAAATAAGGGCGCTTCTCTAGGTAAACATCACGTGATAATTTGAACTGCTGCTGTCATGTCCGAGTTTTATTCCGATTCTATGATATAACAGTTAATGGCAGAGGATTGTCATTATGACATCGTCAGATGTTCTTAGTAGTTGCTTCATAAAGTGGCCGCCGGGGTCCGGGGCCCGGTGCCGGAGGCATGTGTACGTGGGGGCTGTGACAGTTAAGGAATTTATACAGGTCTCCTATGCTATATAGAATAGTTATGCAATTGAATGAATGAATAATAGTAAGATGCAATGTTTCATTTTAATCACTTTATTAACAAGATTGTTAGGTAAATTGTTCTATAGAGTTCTTCTATTGCTTTTTATTCAAAAGTTTGATAACTTCACCTCATCCTACTGCAGAATGTAAAGATCTGAAACGGAAAGTTTCGGCTGAATAAGATCTTCGTATTTAGGTATGATACTATGTTATGTAGCTGTTTGATGCCATGGCAGTTATATGAATAAATAAATAGAACCATTTATAGACTATAGCAATCATTGAACTAATATTCAATGATATCAGGTGGGTACAACTCCGATAACTAGCTGAAGATGTCTCTCCAATCGTAAGCCCGAACCCAGAGTGTTTGTATAATTACCACCACCACCACTACCACCACCAATCACCTCTCCTGTTTCCTAAATTAGAACTACTAAAACTTACCTTCTCCGCTCCCTTCGGAGTCATTTTCGTTATCAAATGCACATTTGGGCGTAATCTAATGAAAATCACACTCTTAATAAGGTTTTAAAACCGTTGGATCTTGCATACGCTTTGACATTAACCTTAATTTATAGGTTACCACTTTCGGATCTGTACAGAAAGTAATTGAAATTCCTCCAAACTTGTCATGAATGTCATCTAAATTCCAATCATTAGACAAATGTTCATAAACAAATTAGCAATCAAGTGAATTCTGATCGTTACTACCTCGTCACTGAAATTTATATTTAAGAGAGCCATATCTCGGCCTTTATTCTATATCTTTTAAAACGAGTAAAGCTCAGAGCAGTCTTATACTTTATAAGAAATCACCAGTTCTATTGACATTATGTCTAATAATAAAGCTATTCCAACTCCTTCTTCAAGAAAGAATACCTCTACACCTTCTGACAAGTCTTTCGCCTCAGAGGAAGTTTCTCAAAAGTTTAAGAAAAGAACTTCTAGTATTGTTGAATGGTTGAATAAAACTACTTCTAAACTTGGTGGTAAATATGTCTTAGTTGTTGTTTCACCAGATAATGGTACTGATATTTATTTCAATTCTCCTATGGCTAGTTTCGTTGATAATTTTCTTCTTGAAAAGGATATTGTAGATTATTTATCAAAAGGTGGTGAAGGTACTCCTGATTATAGTAATAGAAAACTTATATCATCTGGTTCTAATAGTGGTTCTGCTTTAATGCCCAATACTAGTTTAAGACCAAAAATTAAACTTGATTTATTTAATCATGAAGAAGTTATTCAATACTATTGTCGTGGATTTCTTGTTATTCAGCAAGCAATTTGTAAATTATTAGCAAAAAGTTGGATTAAAGAAATTGAGCCTAAAAAGCAAACTGCTTATCCTTATAAACTTGGTGATATTTCCAAACCAGATTGGTGGCCAGAACATGTCCGTCATAAGGAACCAGATCATTTAACAAAAGATGAAAGGGTTAAGCTTTTACTCTCACTTATTACTCTTGAAAGTATTCCAATTGCAAGACTTAGAGAATCATCTATTCAATTAATCCGTGAAGTGGATCAAGATAGATTAGCATTACTTGAAGAAATCTATACTGTTGCTGAACTTGGAAGAAGATTGTCAAATGGTAGGATACAAGATCATATTGTTGAAGTTACTGATTTAAGTTCATGGGCTAAACAAACAAAAGTAGCAATCAAACCTTCAGTAAGAGTTGGTGGTAATGGTTCAGGATTAGTTAGTCATTCAAAAGAAAGGGAAATTGAATTGAAAGAAAAGACAAGATCAACTAGATCTTATCAAAGCGAAATTATGGAACCACCAGCACTTTTCGCTAATGATCCAGCTCATCAAGCAAGATATGATGCCCATCAGCAATTTGTTGCGGTTACAAATGGATACCCAACCGCATCACCAATTAATACAATCTACTCATCTTCATTAAGAATGTCATCATCATCATCATCATCATCATCAGCTTCATTTCTTTCTGCCTCTAATACAACAAATACATCATTAACAGTTTCCACTCCATCAGCAGTAAGAGGAACATCTCACTATTTAAATCCCTTTGATACTTGGCTTTCAACTACACCAAATCCTATTAGTATGAGTGGAGGAGTTTCTAATAGATTATTGGTTTTTGATCAAACTATCAGTCCATCCTCTAGTACTCCAAACCAATCAACTCATGACGGTAACGGTGGATATTATTTACCATCACTTGCACCAAGAAAACAATCTATTCGTAACAATCAAGAATCTCATGAAACACCATCCAGAATTCCCACATCATCACAAAGATTAGAAGAGATTTCAACACCAGTTAGACCAAACATGCTTCAACCCATACAAGGTCCATTAACAACAACACTAATTAATACCAACAATAAGCGCCAATCAAGTGATCGCAATACTAATAATGATGAAGATAATGACAATATTCGTACAAGGAGCAAACGATTCAAATCACAAAAAGAATATTATCCGGATGAATTATCCATCAAATATGAAACTCAAGCAGATCTTTAAATAATTAATATATAACCCCTATAAATTTTGCGAGGAACAACGGGTCCAGGCAGAGCCTGGCCGCCGGAGGCAGACAACAATTGCTAAAAACGCCTCTATTTTCCCTATATAAATATAAATAATGTATGTCATTCAGGTGAACATAAGCCATTTTGAGAAGAAGTTCCATTGTGATAATTTGGACTAGGAGAATCAATCATAGCTGCTTTATACTCTTCCATTATAATCTTTTCTTTAGCAGCTATAGATTGTAAATCTTTCTTTGATATATTATTATTTGATGCTAGTTCTAGTTCCTCCAATAATTCACCACCTTCGCTTTCAGCAACACCATAATCTTCACTATCATTCCAAGAAGGTAATCTTGATTTTAAAGTATAACGTTTTTCAATTGGACAAAGCTCCATTATTAGAGGTCTACAGTGACGAACATTACGTAAAGATTCGAATTTTTCATAACTCCATCCGAACCATTTCATTAAGAATACTCTTGCCCAAATACCATGAGATACTAATATAAGAATTTCTGGGAAACATGGATGATCAAACTGTCTAAATAAAGATTCATTAAAACCAGCACATCGATCATAAACATCAGCAGCAGATTCACCATTTGGTATACGAAAGAAGAAGTGACCATATCTTGCTCTAGCAGTCCAAATTCTTTGCATTTCTTCCGAATCACCTTGAAAATTACCAAAATCCTGCTCCCTCATCCTTGGTTCTTCATGAACTTCATACTTCACATTATGTTCAGAGAGTGATGATAATATACCTTCAGCAGTTTGTCTAGCACGCTTATAAGGAGATGTGAATAATGCAACCTTTTCATTTTCACGAATCAAGGGTAAAATCTTTTCACCAGCAATACGAGCTTGTTCATGACCTCTTTTCGTTAATGCAACTTTATGATTTGGAACAAATCTATTGACAGATTTATCTTGATTAGCCTCTGATTCGCCATGACGGACGATAATAATTAGCTAGATGTTAGAGGGGAAGAGAGGGGGTAGTGTAGAAGGATAAAAAATAACCACCACTCTACTTCAATGACACTATATTTACTTACTCTAGGCTTTCCCATTGTTAATTATCAAGTCTTAGTAAGCCCTAATAGAAAGAACTTTAGTTGGTCTTTTTTTCACAAGTAACTTCTTTTTAGCTGATTATAAATAATTTTCGTATATTTTATCTAGAATTGTCGTTTTCTTATAAGCTTTCTCGGTTAATGGTCAGTTACTAAGTCAAACTTAAATCAATAAAGATCAACCCGTGAAGTAGGAGGTTCAGCCGTTAGTTGTATCGAGAAAGGGCCTAGACGACGAGGTGAGGGACAATATAAGGGCTTAATGAGGCGGAAGTATGTAATTGTTACTTAGTAATGTATTAGTAGTGATTTGAGTAAGAAGGTCTCGGCGGATATGTTGAAGGAACACGTGATACACCGAGCGGGAGTAGTTGGGACAAATAAGGAAGATTGGATTTTACTCCCGGCATGCACGGTTTCTTATCAGTCCCTGCGTAGAATGTACGATAACGAATGGTTATATTGAGTCATGAATGACAGTAAATGTTATACGATAGTATTATATTCTTTTTAATTTATTCGTTATATTTGCGATAATTTCCGTATAATAGAATTAGTTGTTTTATGATTAATCTAAGTATGATTGATGTTAACTATATGTGGTAAGTAGTGAAGGCTAGGTGCTGGGCGAAGATACCGTATATTGCAAGTACGATTGTTTGTTGTTGGTTGCCGAGATTTATAATTCCTCGCTTTGCGAGGAACAACGGGTCCGGGCAGAGCCCGGCCGCCGGAGGCAAGAGAGGGTGATAGTTAACGACTTGAATCTGGGGTAGAATATCTTTGAGGTTCTTGGAAAGAATTGTAGAAGATGAGTTATCAAGTGGTTAATGGATTGAGCCATATTTAGTCTATATTGTGGATTGTATCCTAAGCTCACGTGAAGGATTTTGATATTTAGTAATATCAACAGTTACTACTACATGTTTGTCTCAAGTACTTGTTTATAATTTTATAACCTATTCACCATTCAAAGTGTCCATAATCATAGGCGCTCGACCTCTATAAGTCACTACCATTTAACAAGTAATCCACTCTCGAGTGCTGCTCGGTCAATTTATTGTATTTATATATAATTATAATATGTAAATAATAATAGTGAAAACTAGTACTGTTAGGCAAAATTAACTCTATTTCGTTATTCATTTATTCATCATTACCCTTGGTGTAATTCCAGCAGGGAAATTCTCAAGAAATGATTAAACTCCTACTTCCCTGTTATACCTTAGTAAATACCTTTGTCTTTGGAATTCGTGCTTGCTTTGTTATGGCTTCATCTCCTGTATTCTATTGACATATTGTTTCATTAAAATAATTTCAATGTCTTCATCACCATATTGGATCTTTTTTTGTTCTTCGGAAAGTATTTATTAATATATATTTTACAAGAACACATATATAATACTCCGTGGTAAGGAGATTCGCCCAGTTGCTATTCCTCCTTATTCGAATAGATATACCAGGGGTGTCTAGTACACAGTTTCTTAGGATCACAGATAATCTCTGTAATCATTGGATCACGTGACCTTAGTATCGCTCCTTCGACTAGGTAGATATAATAAACATTTTCAGTTATGGCCATATCCAGAGTAAAACAAGATTTCCCGTCCGATCAATCATATTTAAGCCTCTGAGAGCCTTGATCAGTAATGTCGTGGGAGACCAGACGTGAACAGAAGGTGCTATAACTTTTTGTAATTTTTTGCTTCTGCTTCATGTTGGAAAATTTTTCAAGTAACTACTGTAAGTGCATCTTATTTTATCTTTTGGTGGTTGATGCAGGGCAGCGCGAGGCAAGGCTCTGCACTTTATCATCAGCAATCAGCTTTCAAATTATAGCAGCTAGTAGTTATTAGATAAACCCTTCTAATCTTGTACTATCTTATAAACAAATGCACCTTGTAGAATTCATCATACTTTACACTCTTCGCTATATCTTCCTGCTATTTACTTAGTCCTATAGTTATAAGTGCAGACCCGCACTTCTCTCACCTTGACCGTCGTCTACTGTAACGCTTATCAAGGTCTGTAACTTCAACTCCATTTTCTTAATAACTTACCAAATATATATATTTTTATTCAATATGTATTATTGTTATATTTAAACGCTCAACTCTAAGTAAGACCGAAATTAGCAAATAAGTTTTACAGCGTCAACTCATTCACCTTTAAACGAATATCCTTCACACCTCCATAAACATGTCCCCAGCTTTCATGCACAACCGTTTTCAACTGTCTTCCCATTTGAAACATTTGAAACATCAATTCATTTCACTCCACTCCTCTTCTATCTTCGATTAAAATGTCTTTCCCTATTCCCTTACGATTGGGTATTATCATTATTTTAATGCTTCGGTCTTATTCCCGAAAATCATTAACAACTTCTGGTATAATTGCTGCTGTTTTCACTGGCATCATCCACAGTATAACCAATTCTTCAATCAATCTTGCATTACTTATAGCATTTTTTATTACTGGAACAGTATTTACAAAACTTAAATCAAATATAAAAAAATCATTAACTGCTCATATTGATGGTACTAATAACTCGGATCATAGTAATGATAAAGAATTTCATGAATCTCGAAATCATATTCAAGTATTGGCAAATTCAATTGTAGCATCAGTTCTAATCATACTTCAATTGCTTTTAGATTACGATTATCTTCCTAGCATCCAATCATCAACTCATTTAAGATTATGGAAAACTCTTCAAATTGGTATTATCTCTCAATATGCAGCAGTTACTGCCGACACTTGGTCGTCAGAACTTGGTATTCTTTCAAAATCGGAACCAATTCTAATCACCACTTTAAAACCTTGTCCAAAAGGAACTAATGGAGGCGTTTCTAAACTTGGTCTTATAGTTGCTGTCTATGGTGGCTTACTCATTGGTCTAATATCATCAATTATATGTCCAATAAACCTATCTGGTGGCTCAACTTCTCCTACTATTTCTTGGACGCTGGCTTCCCAATTCTACTTTTCTGTTTATATTGGTCTTATTGGACTATTTGGGTCAATCTTAGATTCCATTCTTGGTGCATTATTCCAAAAATCATTCATCAATAACCAAGGAAAGATTATCGAAGTAGATGGTGGTTATCGTTACATCTCTAAAACTAACGATGAAATAAAACCTTATTCTGGACTTGATATTCTTTCAAACAATCAAGTCAATCTTATTATGGCTGTATCTACATCATCCTTTACCATGTTATCCTATTGGTACTTTTCATAAAACCACAATCCCCCTCCCTCCCCCCACACGCCTCCGGCGGCCGGGCTCTGCCCGGACCCGTTGTCCGAGCGGAGCTCGGATTGCTTTTAATTTCAGCTCTGCTTCTACTTGTAACCACATAACGTAATGCTTTGATAAATGACTGAATTTAAACGCGTGATTATATATGTTGAAGCAGCTTGTATCATTATTTAATCAAGCAAGGCCTGATCCTGATTCAAAACTATATGGCTAAAGTAATGAAGAATTTAAGTTGATCCTCACACGGTAGTAACAGTAGAAAGATTATTATTATTATTATTATTATTATTATTATTATTATTATTCATTTGTTTACCCGAGGTCCTATATTCTAAAAACTATACAACTGGAAACTATATCAAGAAACTCTAATATATAAAAAGGACGTTGGTCAAATCATTCTATGAGATGATTTATCAGGCAAATGACAGCAAATATAATAAGAGTTTGTAAGGAGCCAGCAATAACTGTGCTACTATATACCTCTTTACTGAATTCTTATGAGTGCCAGCTTTAAGAGATAACCGAATTTATGCAGGTATAATTCAATCATGCATGTCAATAACGTTAACACCATGAACATTGAAACTAAAGTGGAAATTCCAGGGGTATAATACAATCTTGGAACTGGTGTGTATTCTAAAGTTAATTAATAATAA
Organism: Sugiyamaella americana; assembly: GCA_030583405.1. Classification (NCBI taxonomy): domain Eukaryota; kingdom Fungi; phylum Ascomycota; class Dipodascomycetes; order Dipodascales; family Trichomonascaceae; genus Sugiyamaella; species Sugiyamaella americana. Next base: position 26,494 of record JAJMID010000095.1, read on the forward strand.
TCATAATTTCTGTTCATATATACATTCAGTATTAAATAAAGTTATATGAACCTATATACACTGTGCAAATCTTAGGGTAAAATATTATAGGATATCTCCAGTAGCATCTGCCTCGCAATCTTTCTCCGATCATAAGCATGTTGGTGTAGTGGATTAAGATCTTAGATTAGAGTATCAGAACGCGAACTGGTTTGTATCCGATGGAGCGAGGCAATATTTGATCGATTACAATCAGTGCTCTATACACATGCATATATATATATTTGAATTATTTTTCAAGATTATTCTCATAACCTAATCTTACGATTTTATATAGTTATAAATATTAGCCTACGTAAGTAAGGTCTTATATACTGCGAAGTATAGTGAGCACTCGCGCGTTTAACACTGTAAATAATTCTATTATTTGTCTATGTATACATACTATTACATAGTATACATTTTTAAACTCAATATTCGTATTCTTGTTATACATCTATACATATGATATTTGCCATTTATTCATTCTCATTAGATTGCCTAATGTTTACTCTAAGAGTTACTGCTTCCTCTCGATCAACCTCCTCGATCTTAGCTGTAACCGCCGTGTTATCTGCACCGATGCCTATAACTCGCGTTGAGCAGCCGCCCCCTTAACTTTTAGCTACAACGTTAACCTTAATACGGCGTACACACAGTACCTCTAGCGCAGGCACTATTATTATGACCAAATCCACTGTTTTCATCTCCCACTTGAATTATACTGTCTATTCAATGAGCATGTTTTATTATAATATAAATTAAAAAGCACTGAACTTTACTCTTCTATATATCTAGCTATCTACTTATCAACCAGTAAACCCTTCCTCCGAGCGTAGCTCGGAACAACGGGTCCGGGCAGAGCCCGGCCGCCGGAGGCATATGTAGGGGGCAGCACTTAAGTCCCAATTAACAACGCGTTTTTCATCCCTGATCTACCATAAGGTTAACAATTAATGCATTAAAACCCTAATTAAAGCGGATTTGGGCCCCTGAAGACTTAAATCGGGTTTCCGTTTTTAACTAATGATCGGCTCTAATCGGATAGACCTAAGAAAAAATTGATAATCACATAACGGGTACGGAACAGTAATTGAGGGAGTGTCTAAGAAAAAAAGATAAAAAGATATAGTCGGGAATATTTAATCTTTACTATCCGTTACGTGTTTTATAATATTTTTCATATTATTAAGGAGTATTAGAGAAGTTTTAAAATCTAAGAAAGAATAATTTTAGAAACAATCAAACTAGTTAATACGAAGAACGTGATTTAGTAGCAGTACGTTGGTCGCCGTTTTTTCTGTTTAAATAGATAATAAGAACTCCATTGAAGAAGATAAGAATTTATTCGTATTTCACATTAATTATTGTTCGTAATTATTTAGTGGTTATATAAAAACTTTTATATTCTAGATTATTACTTTGAGTCATTTTAAACTCATTCAGATTCACACTCACTTACAACTCATTTACACCTTATTTATATTACGATTAACGATATCCTTCCATCATGTCACATATCGATCCATTTCAAAAACCTTCTCCTAAATCCCATATTCCAAAATTAACTCCACTTGATGAAGGTCAACAAGAGAAGTACGATTTAGTATTGACTCACTTTAAAAATCTTCAAGAATTACCAACTGGTGAAAAGCATTCGAGTGAAACTTCCCCTATAACTCATTTAGAAAAAGCTTGGTTAACGAAAGAATGTTTTCTTCGTTATCTTCGTGCAACTAAATGGAATGTTGACCACTGTATTAAACGTATTGAAAGTACATTGATCTGGAGAAGAACATTTGGTGTTGATCCAAATTCCTCCTTAACAGGCGATTTAGTTGCACCAGAAAATGAAACTGGTAAAGAAGTGATTCTTGGATTTGATAATGATTGTAGACCATGTTTATACCTCAAACCGGGAAGACAAAACACCAAAGCTTCACATCGTCAAGTTCAACATCTTGTTTATATGCTTGAAAGAGTTATTGATTTCATGCCATCAGGACAAGATCAATTAGCATTATTAATTGATTTCAAACCCACCAAAATTGGTATTAATTCAAAACTTCCATCCATTTCAACTGGTCGTGAAGTATTATCCATTCTACAAGATCACTACCCTGAACGTCTTGGTAAAGCCCTTTTAACCAATATTCCATGGTTAGGATGGACATTTCTCAAGATCATTCACCCATTCATTGATCCACTTACTAGAGAGAAACTTGTTTATCAAGAACCATTTCCAAATTATGTTCCAATTGAACAATTAGATAGTGATTTCGGAGGAGATGTTAAATTTGAATATGATCAGGAAAAGTATTGGCCAGTTATGAACCAAATCGCTAAATCAAGAAGAGAAATTTATATGAAAAACTTTGAAACTCTTGGTGCTACAGTTGGTTTAAGTGAATTTGACCTTAGAAATGAAAATCTTTTTTCTTCAACTACCCTAACTACCGTTATTGCCGAACCAGTTCCAATCACATCCGGTTCTATTTCCTCAGACGACAATTCAGCTGCTTCATCAGTTGTTAATACAAAATCAACATCAACTACAATAACTGAAAAATTACAATCATTAGAAATTGATGAAGAACTTCCAACCACCACTACTACCACCCCAACTGATTAAAATAAACTAATTGCATTATTCTTCCTTCTACCCACGTGCCTCCGGCGGCCGGGCTCTGCCCGGACCCGTTGCCACGCTCCGCGCGGAATTGCTAGGCAGGTCCGTGGTGCTCTCTGCTCGGAGATGGAGGGTTCATCACGTGAACGGTGATGTGGGTTAGGGTTCACCAAATATTTCACTCTAAGGGATTAGGTTGGAGATTGATGGGACGGTTTCGATGGTAAGACGCAATTTATTTATTTATTTTTAAAAATGACAGACAAAAACAACTCCCGTTTTAAATAGTAAGTTAAAATCAATTGAGGCAATTCCTCGCGTAGCGAGGAACAACGGGTCCGGGCAGCGCCCGGCCGCCGGAGGCTAAATACTAACACCCGCTAGTGAGGAGATGTCAAATATTGTCACTTCTGTTGATAGAAGGTTTGTACAAAGAGATAAACCCGATGAAACTGGTGAAGCAGAATCATTGAAAGGGAAAATCGGTTTGTCTGATTTGGGATCAAGAACTACTCGTTCTCAACCTCCAAAGAGTTCATTATCAAAACAAACAGCTGTAAATGATGGTTCTAATGTTCGTAAGAAGATTGCTCCTGTCAGGTTGAATGATGATAATTTAGATGCTGGAATGACTTATGTTGGACATACTCCTGAAGCAAGAGAGGTATTGGATCTGATTCTTACTTGGGTTCAATCTTATCTTGATGATGTTAGTCATGAAACTATTCGTAGTGCTGGTGATGCTATTTTGATTACCATGAAGGATGAAAATTTGAAGGAATCACAAAAGAAGAAGGAGGTGGAGGAAATTGTGGGTCCGGTTAGTGGTGAACGGTATTCTCAGTTATCTGCTCTCTGTAGACGTATGCCTGATTTAGAGGAGGAAAGAGTTGTTAAACCAGGTGTTGATGAGATTGGTGTTGCAGTTACTTTTGAAGAGGATGAAGGGATGGAGTTAAGTGATGGTGAAGAGGATGAGGGAGAGGCGGAAGAGGAAGAGGGGGAGGAGTTTGGAGTGGATGTTGGAGGAGGTGATAGGGAGGAGAATGACGGTGGTGAACAGCAGATGGATACAGATGAAATTATTGATTCTTCTAATAAACGTTCTTTAAATGATTCGTTTATACCAGCCCATGAGATTGATGCTTATTGGTTACAACGTCAATTGAGTAAGATATTTACTGATGCTCATACTCTTCAAGAGAAAACTTCTTATGTCTTTCAAGTTTTATCTTCAGATATGTCACTTGGTCAAGCAGAAAATGATATCATGGAAACGTTTGATTTTGATCATTTTGATTTGGCAAAATTCTTATGTATGAATCGTAATAAGATTGTATGGTTAACCCGGTTAAGTAGGGCAGAAACAGGAATTGAAAGAGATAAGATTATCGATGAAATGATATCAAATGGTATGCAAGAGGTGGTGAATGAAATAAGAGGAGTTGGTGATGGGGAAAGTAAAAGTAATGAAAAAGTTTCAAATGATGATAAAAATGATGATTCAATGGATGTTGATAAACCGAAATCTTTACCTTCTTATACACCTCATTTAATAGACTTAGATTCATTAGTTTTTGATGAAGGTAGTCATCTATATACTGGTGGTAAAATAACTCTTCCTGAAGGTTCTTATAAATCACCACCTACAAAAACATATGAACAATACAACATTCCTGCTCCTAAAAAGCATTATAATCCAAGTGAAAAGTTCATTCGTATTTCAGAATTACCAGAATGGACTCACCCTGCATTTGAAGGTACTGCTTCATTAAATACAATACAGAGTCATGTATTTCCTGTTGCATTTGGATCAGAAGAGAATATGTTGATTTGTGCACCAACTGGTGCGGGTAAAACGAATGTTGCAATGTTAACAATTTTAAGAACAATTTCTCAATATCGAGATTTACAAAATAATCAATTTGATTTAAGTAGTTTTAAAATAGTTTATATCGCTCCGTTAAAAGCATTAGTACAAGAACAAGTTCGTGAATTTGGTAAAAAATTAGCCCCATTTGGTATACAAGTAGCAGAATTAACTGGTGATAGAAATTTAACAAAACAACAAATGTCTCAAACACAAATGATTGTAACTACTCCAGAGAAATGGGATGTTATTACTCGTAAATCATCAGATACCAGTTATACAAATCTTGTTCGATTGATTATTATTGATGAAATTCATCTTCTTCATGATGAAAGAGGACCAGTTTTGGAATCTATAGTTGCAAGAACAATTCGTAGATCAGAAGAAATTGATGAATCGGTTAGATTAATTGGTTTATCTGCTACATTACCAAATTATAAAGATGTTGCTAGATTTATAAGAGTAGATAAAGGATTATTCTATTTTGATTCTACATATCGTCCATGTCCTTTAGCACAGAAGTTTATTGGGATTACTGAAAAGAAAGCTATAAAGAGATATCAAGCAATGAATGATGCATGTTATGATAAGGTAATGGAATATGCTGGTAAACATCAAGTAATTATATTTGTTCATTCCAGAAAGGAAACTGCTAGAACCGCAAGATTTTTACGGGATAAAGCATCAGAGGAGGGAGTGTTAAATAAGTTTCTTAAAAGTGATATTGCATCTAGAGAGATTTTAAGATCAGAAAGTGAACAAGTTTCTAATAGTGATTTGAAAGATTTACTTCCCACTGGATTTGCTATTCATCATGCTGGTTTAAGAAGAGCAGATAGATCTTCAGCAGAAGAATTATTTGCTGCTGGCCAGGTAAAAGTATTAGTATCAACTGCTACATTAGCATGGGGAGTTAATTTACCTGCTCACACAGTAATTATAAAAGGTACCCAAATTTATAATCCACAAAAGGGTCGTTGGTGTGAATTATCTCCACAAGATGTTTTACAAATGTTGGGAAGAGCTGGTCGACCAAGATATGATGATAGTGGTGATGGTATTATTATAACTGCTCATACAGAATTGAATTATTATATGTCATTAATGAATGCCAAATTACCGATTGAAAGTCAATTTATGTCTAAATTAGCTGATAATTTGAATGCTGAAGTGGTACTTGGTAATATAAGGAATATTAAAGATGGTGCTGATTGGCTAGGATATAGTTATTTATATGTAAGAATGTTAAAATCACCAGCGGTGTATAAGGTAGGACAAGATGTTGATGATAAGTTGTTGGTGAAGAAAAGAATTGATTTGATTCATTCTGCTTTAGTGGTTTTAGAGAAGTCACATTTAATAAAATATGATGTTGGTACTGGTAATATACAATCTTCTGAATTAGGTAGAATCGCATCTCATTTTTACATTTCTCATAGTTCAATTTCTACTTATAATCAATTATTAACACCATTTCTAAGTCCTATTGAAATATTTAGAATATTTTCACTTTCTGAAGAATTCAAGAATATTCCTGTTCGTCAAGAAGAAAAGTTGGAATTATCTAAATTAATTGAATTATCACCAATACCGGTAAAGGAAACAGTAGAAGAACCAGCAAGTAAAATTAATATTCTTTTACAAGCATACATTTGTAGATTAAAACTAGATGGATTTGCTTTAGCTGCTGATATGGTGTATGTTACTCAATCTGCTGGTAGATTATTTAGAGCTATTTATGAAATTTGTCTACGTAAAGGATGGGCGTCACTTACAAGAATCACTCTTGATATTTGTAAAATGGTTACTAATCGTATGTGGTTATCCAATTCTCCACTTCGCCAATTCCCCTATTGCCCATCTGAAGTTATTACTAAAATGGAATCTTCTCAAATGCCATGGAATAGATATTTTGATCTAACTGATGCTGCTGAAGTAGGACAAGCAATTCGATTGGAACGATCTGGTAAGCAAGTTTTTCAAATGTTGAAAGAATTCCCAAGATTAGAATTAAATGCTAATTTTCAACCAGTAACACCAAGTTTACTAAGAATTGAATTAGAAATTATTCCAAAATTTGAATGGAATAAGAATGTTCACGGTGGAAGTGAATCATTTATAATATTAGTAGAAGATTGTGATGGAGAAAAGATATTATTTAATGATAGTTTTGTTCTTAAACAAGAGTATTGTACGGAGGAACATACCGTTGAATTTACTGTACCAATAACTAATCCTTTACCACCAAATTATTTCATATCAGTTATATCTGAAAAATGGTTACATAGTGAAACGAAATTAGTATTATCATTTAATGATTTAATAATTCCTAGTAAATTTCCTGCTCATACACCATTATTAGATCTTGAACCAGTTAGTGTTGGTGAATTGAAAGATAAAGAATTTGAAAGTTTATATCCATGGAATTATTTTAATAAAATTCAAACGCAAACGTTTAATAGTTTGTATAATTCTGATAATAATGTATTTATTGGTACATCTTCAGGAAATGGTAAAACAGTTTGTGGAGAATTATCAATATTAAGAGCATGGAGGGAAGGAAATGAAGGAAAGATTATATATATTAGTCCATTTCAGGATCAAATTGATGAAAGATTAGCAAATTGGAGAGTTCGTTTCTCGTCCCTTCATGATGGTAAAGTTATAAACAAATTAAGTGGTGAATTATCAAATGATTTAAAAATTTTAGAAAAATCTCATTTAATCTTATCAACACCTATTCAATTTGATGTTATTTCACGTAAATGGCAAAAACGTAGGAATATTCAACGAATTCAATTATTCATTGCTGATAATATCCATATGATTGGTGGATTGAATGGATCTATTTATGAAATTATAATCTCAAGAATGAGATATATGAGTGGACAATTAGAATCAGATTTAAGAATAATTGGTTTAGGAGTTTCTCTTGCAAATGGTAAAGATTTAGGAGAATGGATTGGTGCAACTTCTCAAACAATATTTAATTTTTCACCAAAGGAAAGAATGAATCCGTTAGAAATTCATTTACAATCGTTAAGCATACCTCATCATCCATCATTAATGATTGCCATGGCAAGACCAACTTATGAAGCAGTTAAATCTTTACAAGGTAAATCATCAGTAATCTTTGTTCATGATCTTAAACAATGTATTGATACAAGTATGGATTTACAAAGATTAGCATTAGCAGATGGTAATGAATCAGTTTATAGAAATATTTCATTAGAAGAAATAACCAAAGCAGTTGATGAGATTCATGATCGTGACCTTGCCTCAAGTATTGAACATGGTATTGGTTATATCTACCCAGCTATTAGTAAGAAAGATAAGTATATTATAGAAGACTTATTTAAAAAGAATTATATATCAGTTATCATTGCTACTAGAGAGACATGTTGGACAGCACCGAATGCTAATTTAATTGTTGTAATGGGCACTCAACTTTATGAAGGACGTGAACATCGTTATATTGATTATCCAATCAATGAATTATTACAGATGATTGGTAAATCATCTTCTAGTAAAAGTAATGATACAAGTAAGGTATTAATCTTGACCAATACAACTAAAAGAGAATATTATAGAAAGTTTTTAAATGAAGCATTACCAATTGAATCTCATCTAAACCTCTACCTTCATGATGGATTCATAACAGAAATTAGTGAAAAGGTTATAAACTCTCCAGAAGATGCTGTTGATTGGCTAACTTATACATACTTTTATAGAAGACTTAAACAAAATGCTAGTTATTATGGTGTTATCGATAAATCTGATAATGGATTGAATGAATATTTATCAGAATTAGTTGAAACAACCTTACAAGATTTATCAGAAGCTCAATTAATTGAATATAATGAAGATGATGAAACACCAATCACCCCTCTTAACGGTACATATATTGCTGCTTATTATAACATTTCATTCATTACAATGCAAACATTCTCCTTATCACTAAATGGTAAAACGAAACGTAAAGGATTATTAGAAATTATAACATCAGCAGCAGAATTTGAAAATATACCAATACGTAATCATGAAGATATTACCTTATCTAAACTATATTCAAAAATACCATTAAAATTATCTGAACCATCATACAATACTGCTAGATTTAAAGCATTTGTATTATTGCAAGCACATATTTCAAGATTTACTTTACCGCCAGATTTAGTAGCTGATCAAAAGTTAATATTAGAAAAGGTATTACAACTTCTTTCAGCAAGTGTTGATGTATTATCAGGTAATGGACATTTAAATGCACTTCAAGCAATGGATCTATGTCAAATGGTAGTACAAGCAATGTGGGATAAAGAATCACCATTGAAGCAGATACCATATTTTACAAAAGAAGTTATTGATAGGAGTAAAGAAGAAGGGTAAGTAGTGGTAGGAGAGGGATAGACGTAAAGGGTGAGAATAAACTAACATTCTAGTATTGAATCTGTTTATGATTTCATGACGATTGAAGAAGATGAAGTTAGAAATAGAATTTTGGAAATGTCGGATGATGATCCAAGAATGATTAAAATCGCTTCTTTTGTTAATAAATATCCAAGTATTGATTTATCTTACGAATTAGAAGAAAGTGTAGTATCTGGTGAACCATCACAAATATCAGTAACAATAGAAAGAGAAGCAGATGAAGATGAACCAATTGATTTAACAGTTGAAGCTCAATTCTATCCATTTGAAAAGATTGAAAATTGTAAGTACAAGTAGAGAGTATAACTAATAGTATAAATTACTAACATTTTAGGGTGGATTGTAATTGGAAATCGTTTGGAAGGACAAATTTTCGGTATTAAAAGATTACCATTATCTAAACCTATACAAACAGTGGATGTTGAGTTTGTTATTCCAAATCCTGGCCATCATAAATTGAATATTTGGTGTATGAGTGATTCATATTTAGATGTTGATAAAGAAGTAGAATTTGAGGTAGATGTTGAAGAAGGAGATGAGGAAGAGGATGATGAAGAGGATGTAAAGATGGAGGAGTGATGATGATGATTATTTATATGTATAATAATGAAATATATATATTAAAGTGTATAATTATGAGCAAGATCAGGTTCTACCTTATTTGTTCTGGGTGCGTAGGAAACGGGGAAATTAATGTTATATCAATTATTTACAGTTTTAGCAAAACAATCGTCTATATTATATAATATTACATATCTAGAGTAAAGCAGCAGCAACAATGACAATAGCACCAACACCAACGGCTACTTGAGGAGCAGCAGCAAGGCCAGCAGCACCAGTAGTAGCGGCAGTAGTAGCAGCAGAAGTAGATGAACCAGCTGAAGAAACTGATCCTGAAGGAGATTTGGTAGAAACAACTGATGATACATCTGATGTTACACCTGATGTTACAACTGATGATACAACTGGAGATACACTAGATGAATCGGAACCAGTTTCCAAAGCTGATTCACTAGATACACTTGCTGATGGAGTAGCACTACTATCACCACCAGTAACACTTGGTGCATTAACAGCAGTAGCAGTAGCAGCAGCAAATTCAGAACTCAACAACGCTTCTTGGCTCGCAGCAAAACTAAAATCATCAGTTAAAGTAACTGGGAAAAATGTAATATCACCTTCACTATACTCAGCAGTAGCAGGAATACCTGCTTCTGGAACTGGAGTACCAGAACAAATTGCAGTTACTGTGCCAGAAACAGAACAAGAAGTTGCAAGGGTAAATGTACCAGTTGCAGTACTATCATCTAACCAAGCAGCAGGAACTTCAGTTGTAAAAGCAAGAGTTGAAGGACCAAAAGTAACTGTAATATCTCCAAGAATACCACAATCAGATGAATCAGTACCAGGAGGACAAGCAATAGCTAAAACAGTATTAGAAGCAACGGTTGAAACAACTGAACCAACTAAAGGCATAGAATCAAATCCTGGTAAAAAAACTGAAACTACATCTTGTGCAGAAGTAGAAGTAATTAATCCTGCTAAACCAGCAACTAAAGAACGAGAGAATCTAGTCATTTTTCCAAAAAAATAAACCTTATAAACGAGAGTAAATAAAATGAATGAAAATATAACAAATAAATAAAAATAGATATTCAAAAAGTTTCGTGTTCGGCGAACAAAATAAACATTTACCTCCTCTCGTCTATATGCACATACCCTCACCTTCTCAGATCTCTGCACGTTTTTTGCATACCAAACTTAAATGAATGTTCACTGAACCTTCCTCGAGCGGTGCGTACTACTCAGATGCCTCCGGCGGCCGGGCTCTGCCCGGACCCGTTGTTCCTCGCTTCGCGAGGATTATATAAGAGTTCTCATTTCAGTTCTCGGTTGTTAATATCAGACTGTCCCTTCAATATTCACTCTTATCTTAGGCGAAATCTAATCTGAAACTCATGGGCACCGACCTTACATCTCCGTACATAAAGTTCGCCAAGGCAGTGCCTCCTGTTAAATCAAGGCACCAACAGTAGCCTATAGTAACATTAAATTTAGATCACGACCTTTTAAGGGGTTGACGCGAATTAATTAAAAATATAATTAATTTTCAGAAATAGTTAGATTCTCTGCCACGTTTTGAATACAAGATCAAATCTTTTCATAAAAAAAACCCCCTTACATAGCTGACGAAAGTTATTTTTACGCCAGCTACAATCAAACAAAAAAAATACTCCGCAACAGGGAATCGAACCCTGATCTCCCGCGTGACAGGCGGAGATTCTAGCCATTAAACTATTGCGGACGTCTTAGCCGTTAAGCCAAGATGTTTTTTTTGGAAATTTTGATTACAGTCTCTAAAGAACCTCTCCTACACTCAAAAATTTGGCCAGGGTTAGGGTATCTTAAAAAAGGGTAATTTGTTATTGTGTCTTTTTCCCTCGGGTAACTAATAATCGTCAATTCTAATAAGAGAACTCTAGTTCAATTAAATTCTTGATAGATGGAAGCACCCATTTCTTAGATGAACTTGTGGTTTAATATTAGGGTCATTAATATTATATATATATTCATGTGAATGGATAGCGTATATATAGTAACGATATAACTATATATGTACATAGCAACTAGTGAATCATATATAGAGTGATGATTAGGAATAAATGAACATCTACACCAATAAAAGACAAATAAAGTCAATAGTGTCTAGCTGCACTTAGCTGATTATCCTATTTGTATATCTAACTGTATAAATAGTATCTAAAATGAATAAATTGAGTGAGAAAGTTGAAAAGGGAAAATAATAAACCTTTTAATACAACTATATTCGGAGGTATTCCACTAAATATAAGTAAATAAATTTAGATAAAGTTGAATTGAAGACACTCATACATCTCGAGCAGTGCCCTCCCGCCGGATGCTAATCAGGATGCATAATATACATTGTGGTAAGTATTTCCAGGAAAATTATGGGATGCCATAATCATGAAAATTATTTGTTCGATGAGCTTCTAGACTCCATAAACATTAGAAATGGAAATATAAAAAGATTGTTGCGGGCAATTCTTTTTTCATTTCTTCTTCTTATTAAACATTTAGAACTAACTCAACTACGTCAACAAAATGGTCAAAAGAATTACCTCAGCTAACATCAAGTTAATCCCAAAAAATACAGATCCATCCCTTTTCCTTATTATAATCGCTAATGAGCTATTACTCTTGAATGCAAAAGAGAGATATGATTATCTTATAAAATCTCGATTTTCACCAACGACCAACTATCTTAGTAACTTACACCTTTCACCAAGAGTTAACTGCGATAACTTGCATAAGCTTATTGGATCTATTCAAGTAACGCTTAACATTCCTCATCTTCCTAGAGATTGGGGATATGTACATCGCATCTTAGGTTTATTGCGCAACCCTGCAATCCGTAACATGAAGAATACTCTCAAACTTGTTAAATATTATTTTAGAAATATGGTTATCAAGACAATTCAAGAAGAGCAATTCAATTATACCCTTCAAAGCTTAAGGTGATATACAGTGAAAATTTAATTGAAAGAGATGATGATCGTAGATTGCTTCAAGATTTCCTACGAAAAATAATTAATGTCGAACAATTAACAGTTGATAAATTCAGTCGTACAACTCTTGCCGACGATTACGAATATTTTAGCGATTCAGAAACAGTATCTAGTAGTACAGCCAAGCGTAACGTCGAGGATATCGAATTAAGAAGATCTCTCTTATTTAAAAAACAAAAAGTTGAATAGTTTCAAATACCCACTAATTTATACCTTGAATTATTAGGCGATTCCCACAACTACTCACGTATATAATAAATAAAATAAATAATTATTAATTTAGTTAAATTGTCGCTTGCTAAATGAGAAGCAAAAGCTATTCTGCTTTGCACTCTCATATATATTTACATTAGTAATACTATTAACTGATTTTATTATTACACAACTTCGAAGCATTTATCTAACTATAGTATGGGGAGTGTTGTAACTTAGTAGCTTTAAGGTTCAGCAAGCCTTTAAAACTCTTTATAGGCGATTCGATTGTGAATCGTTAATGAATACAGCAAACTGAAGCAAACAGAGCGATATATGGAATCACTCATAAACTTATGACAATCTTGCAATGAAAAAAAAAATATTTTATTGAGTATATAATAAATTAATTTATTAGAGTATATGCTCTAAGTTGTTGAAATTATAGTTTAGCACCGAAGGATAGAAGAAGGTCAGTTCAATTGGAAGAGCCACTCCTTGACCGTAATTTCCAAAAACGTACTAGAATTATCTTTAACAAACAATGGATGTCATTATATCCCGAAATGATATCTTATTCACTTATCTAAGATTATCATAATTAATCGCTTATCTTCTAATTCTTCTTTCTATTGGTGTTACTTCAAATAATCAAGGATAATACCAGATGGTATATAAAGTTCCAATGTAGTTGAAAGTAGAATCTAATGATAACTAATTATATAGACAACTGTTAATTCTCACTATATAAACCAACTTAAAATCATAACAATGGTATTCTTAGCGGGTGGAATGAATAAATATTTCGTAGAGGTACAAAGTAAGAGAACTCATTTTTGAAGTTGATTGAGATTTTGACAGATTCTTAATTGTTATATTCCCACGTTCAACGTAAAGAACCCCACATTACTTACCTCGCATAAGCTGATAATTAGAGACATATTTCCTCTACTTAGCTGCTAATGTCAAAATCAATGAGGTTTACAAAGAGATACCTGGGAACGTACTAAGAAACGTTTGAATCTTCACCTATAACCCACCAAGAAGTCATACATCTTTGTTACGAGATAATTATATCCCCACCAACCCACCTCTTTAGCATTCAGACAGAGCCTGACCCCTAACTAACCATCATATACAAAATAATGCTGTACATATATTATACAACTATATACACATTATCAAGTCACTAGACCAATTTTTAAATTTTAACGCAAAACCAAGCTTAGAGCTCTTCCTGACTTAGTTAATACCATTATAAAAGAACACATTAAAAAAACAGAAATAAATCATTGCAAAACCATCATTACTAGTTTATTAAAATTTAGTTGGTGGCCTTCTTTGGTGCTTTATTCTTGATTTCAGCAGTCTTAAGTCCTGGTGGAAGAGAGTGGATAAGTTTTTGAGCTTTTTCTTGATCTTTGACAACTAAAGTATAAAGACTTCTAGTACCTCTGACCTTGAATTTGGTTTGGGAACCATTCTTCTTGATGGTAGCAGATCTTACATCCTTTCTACGAGCGAGCTCGAGGAAGAGTTTGATATCTTTGAGTTCTTTCTAAAATTGAGTTAGTTTTAATGAAAATAACATAGTTTACTTGTTGATATAACTTACTGGCATTATTAATTTATTCTTGGTTTGATTAACTGGTAAGCAAATACAAGGTTCACAATATTCCTGCTGGTACTATACAGATTGGTATGGCAGGAGCACCCACTGTATAGAAGGTTGAGTGGGTTCAAGTGAAAAATTGTGACTGAAAATTTCCTAAACTGGCAATATATCATGTGATAAATATACAGTAAGATCTGCAGGGACTAAGGACCCTGCCTCCGGCGGCTGGCCTCTGCCCGGACCCGTTGTTCCTCGCTTCGCTCGGAAGGTACAGAGGTGGACGATTCCGTGCGGAGCACGGCAACGGGTCCGGGCAGAGCCCGTCCGCCGGAGGCAGTGGTGGGGAGAAGAAAGGGTAATTAATCGATATTTTCGTACCACTGTTCAAGTTCAGAGAAGATTTTGATGAGAGATTGTAAACCTTTTAGGGAATTTTCGTCAGGACCTAGTCCGGGGGTTAGTTTGGAATGGGCAAAATCGATTAATTTGATTTTGAAAAGAACTGGGATTTGTTGTTCGGAATCTGATGAATTGATGGATAATTTATCATTATCAACCATTGAATTACCAGCTATTAGTTTCTCTTCAAAAGATTCTTCATCTCCTTCATAGATAATTAATACACTAGCAGAGATCATTCTTAGTTCTGTTTCTGATAGAATTGTGTAGATATGTTCTAATTCTTCTTTAATATGGTGAGATAATACTCTCTTTTTCTCCGCTTCAATTAATGAGGAAGCAGATTTAGTATTATCGACTTTTTTAGCTAAGAAATATTCACGATCAAAAAATAGTTCACTAAAACCTTCAACAACATCATCTTCAGTCATTTTACGTCCATATTGTTTGTCATACCAAATTCTTTCTTTAGTCTTAGGATTGTACAATGACATACCAGCTATTCGTACTCCTAATGGACCACTAATTGTTGCATTTGATACTTGGTCCATTCTTTCTCTTTTATCTAGTGACATTGTTTCATCCCATAATTGAGATCCTAATTTAGCATCTAAAATGCATGGTTGAGTGAAGCCATGACTAGCATTTTCTAATACTAAAGTAAATGATTTGGTACTAGTCATGATAGTGTGGATTTTAGTTAAATCTTGATTCTTCTCAGCTTCCTGAACAATTGATTGAATATCATTTAGCTGGATAGTTGTTGTTTCTTTATTCGATTCGGATTGTTCAATAGTATCCCCACTAAACTCCTCCTTTAATGCTTGCTCTGTTAATATCCCCATATATTTACAAGTTATATCTAATAAATCTTCATTATCAGCAATTGAGTTGTAAAAGTCCAACTCTTGTTGAGTGGTTGGTTTTAAAAATAATTCACCATTAGCAGATTCCATAGCACCATCATGACCAGCAGCTTGGATCGCTTGTTTATAATCATAAGAAGACATTATTTGAGATCATATAAAGAATAATTTATTAATATAGATGAGGTATAAAATGTAGAGATGATGAAGTAGTAGTTAGTTTAATTGTAGTGATAGTAGTTTAGGTTTCAGTTTAGAGATTCATAGCTTTGTATTAGTAGAAGCAGCGTTACAGCGTTCTATGCAATTAACAGATATAGTACTGCGCTAGTTAAGGTTAACTCCTTTAACGTTAAGGTGGGTGGGAGTTTGTTAGATGAAGATATGCAGGTAAGTTAGTACCGGGCTTATACCAGCGAACCTTGTTATCGTCATAAACCGTTAACGTACGTTATGTATTAAGCACGTTATTAGAAGGGTATGGTGGAACATAACGGCAAATTGTACTACTTTTCACTTCCATAACTTTTCATATTATACAAAAATGGCTGCTACAACTATCGATAAATCAATCTCAACTCATGCTAAATCATTAATTATTGGATTTGGAGCGTTAGTTGTTGTTGCTACCAGTTTAACATTAGCACTAACCAATACTACTCCTACTAAATCAAAAGTAACACTTAAGAAAGAGAAAATTGATGAGAGCGAACCATCTGGAGAACCATCCGAATGGACAATTGCTGAATTAAGATTATGGTTATCTAAAGTAAGTATTGGAGGAATAAGATAGAGTGTTGTGTGGATCTAACAGATTTTTTAGAGATATTTATTTCCATCAGATGATACTTCAAAGGAAGAGTTAGTTTTATTAGTAGAACAACAAAGAAAGTAAATGTATAAAGAATAAATATAATTCCATTCCGAGCGTAGCGAGGAACAACGGGTCCGGGCAGAGCCCGGCCGCCGGAGGCATTTCATGGGGTGGTGATTAACGGGGATCGAGATATGTATTGTTAGCAATAAGCTGAATCAATAGGTTCAGGAGGAACGTTTCTAAGGGTTAAGGTGGAATCAATTGTAGTATTGCTGAAGTTGAGTTCCGATTTAATACTGATTAATGATATTGTAGATGGGGTGTAGTATTTCAATCTATTAAATGAACTAAATGTATCCGAGATTTTTGCAAAAGGATTAGAAAGGAATGGAGATTTTAAATGTAGTTTAAAGAATTCGTTTGTTTTGTAAGATTCTTTTACTTTGCCTCCGGCGGCCGGGGCGCTACCCCGAACCCCGTTGTTCTCGCTTCGCGAGAATGTTCCTTTACTATTAGTTGAAGGTGGTGAAGTATCTGTTGATGGTCTCAACCAAGAAAGTGGATTTTTATTACGTTTCTCACCCTGATTAATCCTCAGATATTCATCACCCAATGGTGAATAAAGCTTTGTATAACCATTAGTTGTGAATATCGAGGAACTGTTCTGAGATTCCCTATTTGTCGAGGTGACCGTAGTGGTACTTCTACTTAGTATATATATTTTGAACCACGAAAGAGGTGTTATATTCTCTTTCTCTTCTGTAATAATCATAAATTTATCACCTAGCGCAGAATATACTCTCGTTTTAACTATCATTCTTATAATCGTTCAAAACCTACTTCATTGTTTCCACGAAATAATGGATAATAATGGATCAAAATATATAATCAAACAAGCCCCGCATAACCAACAAAGTATATCTTCACTTTTGGCATGGCCCATGACCATACCATCGGTTCAAACTCCCTCAAATATATAAATGCAATTAGTATTATTATTATTATACAGCTGAACAACTAAAACTCTTTGCTCCATGGAGTAAATCAACAGTTGCTACATAATGATAATAAATTCCTCCAAACACGCATATATGCCATAAGTTATGAGACATTCCAAAATAATCAAATATCGATCCTGGGCACCATCTTTCTGGAATTAAAAATCCATATGCTATAACTCCTAAAGAATAGCAAAGTAAACTTTTAAATACTGGAAGGTAGAATAAGAATGTTGATACAAATCCATGAAACACTGCTGCATGTAAGAATCCCAACATACCAGCGATTGAAAATCCAACAAAGAATACAATTCTTTGTCCTCTATATTCAGGACTATCGAATTTGGGATTCCAAGTAAATGCAACTCCACCAAGTCCTGATAAGGCGGTTATAGTCATATAGGTGTTTCTTGCAAATGGCTTACAATATAAAGCAGTATATTCAGTAGTTAAAATCGAAGCAGCAATTAAAACGGTAATTCCTGTATAATCTACACAAGCAAACTTATTCTTTGCTTGTAAATGAGAAATTCCATTGAATGTATGCCAAACTGCTGAGCATGCAAGACATTTCATAGCTGCTATTAAGAAGATAATCATTGTTAATTTATCATAGTTAGAGGAATCTTTCCAAGAGATTGTATTTGGTAAGTGGAAAAATGCTAAAGAAAGCATTATAAAGAATCCAATTAAATGGGTCCAGATATTACAAGTTTCATTATGAACTTTAACAAGACTATACACGCAATCGGTATATCCTTTACAGAATCTATAACCACGAATTATATAAGGGTTTTCTCTCCATTCATGTGGTAATTCATCATAAGTTAAAAGTCTTGTTTTAGCAGATTGTAAAGCTTGTTGGATTGTTGATGATAAATCTGTATCTAAAATATAATCCTCGATATCTTGTAATTTATTTTCTAATTGTTTTAAGGTGTTTATTAGTTGATTATGGTAGTCGTTTTTGTTGTAGTGGTTTTCGTTGTATTCGTTATCATTGTTGTTATTATTATTATTATTATTATTATTATTATTATTATTAGTAATATCCTCCCTATTCTTTCTCTCTCGTAATCCTTCTTTCTCTTTTACAGCAAAATCCTCTCCTTCGCCTTCACTCTCTCCTTCGCTCTCCTCTTCACTAACATGCTGCCCTGACATAGATTCATAATTATCTTCTATAATACTCATTAATCTTTCAGCTTTTCTCCATCCTTCTCCTATCACCTCCTTTCTAACTTTAACCAATACTTCATAAGCATGTTGAACACTTTCATCAACTTGATTTAATTTTTTCAATCCAAATGCTTCTAGATTATCAAGACGAGTTTCAAGTTTGTAAAGAAAAGAATCAAGTTTATGAAGGATTAATTCTTCAAAGTTATCAGAATCCACAGGAGGAGGAGAAGACGGTTTTCTTCTATGATGAGAGGAACTAACTTTTGACATGGTGATTGTTTTTGAGCTACAGTTGATAAATAACTGAAAGATTATTAAAAATAATGAAAAATCGCAAGGAAAAGTTGTAAAGAAAGGCTGAATTATTTAAATTCTTGGCGGGTAGGTGAAAGTTAAATAAGATATTGAAAGATCCTATAGTTGACTTTGAATAAAGATACTACGTTTTAATCAAGAGATTATTTATTAGTTTTAATAGTTTTAATTTCTAGGTTTTAATTTTTCTTCTGTTTCAGTGAAATATTCAACTTTTACTTAAACTTCACTTCAACTAATTTCAAGTTTACTTTTCGTATTTTCACCTTCTATATTCTCTTATTAAACGTTATCACTTCCTTTTTAAACTAATTGGTCTCTCTAACTTAAATATTATCATGTACTCCGGATAGATAATGTCACTGGCCAATTTATAAATGCACAATCCAAGAAAATATCCTCAATGGCAGGAACATTTCCCGTCATTAAACGGCGGTACTTCGAGAGTATTTATGGCTGCTGCATTTGTTGTGTTGATTGGGTTAGATGAATTTATGCCCTTAATAACGTTGGGAGTTTAAGGTTGCAGGAGAAGGGATAAAACCGTTGATCGACATGGAGGGCGGGATTATATTTGCCGAGAACCGGAAGGAGTGGTGGAAGTATAGTAGATAAAATGAAGATATGATAATATTTAGAGTGGTGGGATATTATAGAGTATGGGAGAAAGAAAAGAGTTAGAATAGTATTGTTATGTATATATACAAGATAGATTTAGCAGAGTGGTGGGTATACTGAGGTACAGATCGATATTAACCGCCGTGCGTACTGTCGTGCCTACCCCGTTCGTACCGACATCGAATATGCCGATATCCGTTTATTGACGTTGATCAAAACTTACCACTATGTAATTTGAATATTTACGAGTGAATTTCTTATAAACAGGTGATGGTGACTCTGAAGTGACAGAGACGTAGCGACGTTGCAATGTAGCAAGGTAATGACCAACCGTTGAATCTTAATGATATATTTTATAACTAGAAGACGAAATTTCCACCTAGCCACTATATCTCTTCAGTCCCATTCCCCTAACATGCTCTGCCTGAATAGCTTCATATCTTTTATAAATTCTTTAACTATTTAATTAAATATATAATTATATGCAAATATGTAAACAAAAAAAGAACAAAATAAATTAAAAATAAATTAAAAATCACTATCATCCACTGTTTCGATTATAACTCTTCTAATCTTCTTTGGTTTACGATGTTCTTTAGTTTCATTCGTAGTACCTTCTGATTTAACTTCCGAACTAACCTTTGAGCTAACCTTGTCATCCCTTTCTCTTTCTCTCTTATCATTGTCTTCCTTTACTTCTAATTTCTTAACACCTTCTTCCTTTTCCTTTAACTCCCTTTCAGCTTCTTCCTTCTCCTTCAATTCCCTTTCAGCTTCTTCCTTCTCCTTTAACTCTTTCTCTAATAAATCACTTCTATGCTTTTCTAAAACACCAATCAAATCATCCACTTTATCAGCAGTATTAACTGATTTACTAGTAAGCTGGTGTTTTACTTCCTTTAACTCTGAAGGTACTTTAATTCCATCAAGTTCAGTATATAACTTTTCTAATTGCATTTGAACCTTTTGTAAAATTTTAATTCTTGAAGTAAAAGCTTTTGATGTTTGATTATATTCAGAATCACTACCAGAACTTTCAGAGTTGGATAATCTATCATAAGTTTCAACACAATTTTGAAGCTTTGATTCTATATTATCAAGCTTATCTTTAGTAACTTCAATTGATTCTTCAGGTTGTACTTCGGTTTCATTTGATACATCCGTAGAAGATTCTGATTTTGGAGATTCCTTTGCTGATTCCTTTGCTGATTCTTTTGAAGATTCTTTCTTATCCTCTTTCAATCCTCCAAGGAATTGACTGAAAATATTAGATACAAAATCATCAAGATCCATTGGTTCTGATTCACCACTTTGTTGTGGTTTTGGATTAGGGAATAAACCACTAGTTGGTTCAACATTGCGATTAGAACTAGCAGCATATTGAACTGGAATAGAGTATAAATCATAATCATCATCATCATTAGGAATAGAAACTTCAGGATCATCATCTTCTGATTGGTGGTTGTCTGATTTAGATGGTTGACCAACATATCTGCTAACATCTGATTCACCATCTTCACTTTCTACAAGGAATGGTTGAAGTAAATCAAATATAGGATGACGATAGAAAAGATCAGCATTTTGTTGGCGTTCTTTAATTTGTTGTTCACGTAATTCTTTTAATGCTTGAGCTCTTTGACGAGCTTCCTTTTCTAATTGTCTTTGACGTGCTTGTGCTATAAGTTGACGTTGATATTGTTCATGAGCAAGTCTACGTTGTTGTTCTTGTTGTTTTAAAAATGCTAAATATCTTTGTTTTTCAATCTCTTCTGCAATACGTTGTTGATATTCATATTCCTCTGCTACTTTTCTTTCATACTCTTTCTGAGCTAAATAAGATACAATGTCATCGTAAGAGTATTGAGGATGACTATCTTCATAATAGTATTGACGACGAGGTTGTTGAGGTTCATAAAAGTTAATGAATTGCATTGTTGAAGATTTAGTTTATTAGTTGTTTAATATAATTTGTTAATACAATAAAACATTTTACAAGCTGGACAATCAGCTAATTTATAGAGAATGCGGACCTTGAAAGGACCCTGCGCCACTGCTTAGCTAAGAATAGTTTAGAAATGCATAGAAGCCGTTAGAAATGTCGCGATCTTCATGGAACACAATAGAATCTACCATTAAAGGTATATTAACCTAACCATGGTTTGTAATCTCGGTAATCATGCATAAATGTTAAACTTTCGAGAAAAATCTAATCTTAGTAAGAAAAGGTGAGGCTAAAATGTTAGTAATGGTAAAAGTCACGAGATTTGAGATTTGTAAAACCCGTGATACAAACAGTGGTTGAGGAGATGATGAATTGATTTGCCAAAAGCGTATATAGTTTACTCTATAGTATTAATATATACTATTTATATCTTACTTGAATAAGGTGGGTGTAGGTAACCATAGGGAACCGCAGATTTAACTAGGTGTAAACGCTTCTTAGATTTTGTCCGTTGCAATGTTATTCAGGTATGTATAGGTGATCATTGTAGACTATGGTAAATAGTTTGCTAAACTATTATCTACTTTAATCTCAAATTCTGTTTATATTATTAATTATAGATATAAATTATAAATAAAAAACTATATTTCTATATGCAACTTTTCTTTCCCTTTTCCTATTCTCTATCTCGATATCCATTTTCTATTTGATCATCTATTCTATCCTAATTTTTTGGAATCTCAGGAGTATATGCGTATTTAGATCTCTTACGAATACTAGCACCAAAGAAATAGAAAAGATATGGAATACCACAACATGCTAATGCAATAAATCCGAGTAAACTTCCTGCCCATTGATACCCTAATCTATGATACATTTGAATAGTAAATAACGGTACACAAGCTCCATAAATAGATCTTACAAAGGTCTTTGCTGCTAAACTACTTGAAGCATAATGTTGATAACTATCAACAATATAATTATTTGCTGCATTATAAATCAAGATAAAACCAAATCCACATGGTAAGCCTGCAAGAGTTGGACCAACCCAAGAAATAGTTGGATATGATGTCCAAGCATAAATGAAAAGACCAACTGGTACAAACCAACATCCAACCATCATTGGTATTAAACGAAGTTCAGCAGGTGGTAGTTCACCACGATCAAGATATGCATTAGCACGTCGGATATAATCTTTATTAACATAGGGTGATAAGCATGTTGAAAAGATAACACCAACCATGATTGGAATAAATGTTAAACCAGTCATACTAGCAGACCATCCTTTACCTTCCATGAATACAACTGGATATGCAAAGAAAAACATATAAAGAAGACCATACAAGACAGACATATAAATTGTAACTAAGAAGACAATAACTTCTTGCAGTAATTGAATAGGGCGTAGGAGAGTAATTTTAGCAGTTTCTGCAAATGTTCTTGGAACTAACTGTTTAGGAGTTCTATATCTTTCATCACCAGTTAATTTAATCAACTTTTTAACTCTTTTAGCTAAAATAGTACTATGGTGAGTTTCAGGAACAAAGATCGAAGCAAAGACATAAACAACAAATGAAAAGATAAGAAGGACATAATAAATCCATCTCCATCCAACATTATCACCAATAAAACCTCCTACTAATGGTCCCATTGCTGGTCCAAGAAAGGGGGCAGCAGAAAAAATAGCCATAGCAATACCACGTTCTTTATTTACCCACATATCTGCTAATGAACCACCAATAATTGTCATTGGAGCAGAGAATGCAATACCATCTATTAAACGACAAACTAAAAGAGTACCAATATTTGGAGCAACTGCACATGGGATGATAAAGATAACTGCAAATGCCAAAGTAACAACATAAATTGGTTTTCTTCCAACCTCTTCTGATAATGGAGCAAACAGTAGAGGACCAACCCCAAAACCAACTACAAATAAAGTTACAGTTAAGATAACCACTTCATCAGATACTCCAAAAGTAGCCCCAGGAGCATTTGGTCCAACCATAGCACCAGTAACAACGGCAGAAGCAAATGAAACCATAAAACATACAATACCTAATGTCATTGTAATGAACCATTTTCTTCCTTTTGACCATAGACGAGGATCTTCTTTATCTCCTTCAACAAAATCAACAATTCTATACCCAGTATCAGCATCAATAAGATATCTCCAAGGATCTTGTTCATTAACTTCAGTATGTTTAGGATCGATATGAGTATGAATTTTAAGAATTTGGTCCATATGTGGAGGTTCATAAATCATATCTACATTATCATCTTGTAAAGGATTATTATCTCTAGTGATTCTTCGAGAAAGGGTTAAATGAAGAGGTTCATCACCATCTCCTCCTTCATAGAGTTCTGGTTCTGGTTCACCATAAATTTCTGGTTCTGGTTGAGGATATCCAGCAACTCGACGTTCTTCATCTGAAGAAATTTCTAATTCACTAGACATTGTATATAATTGATAATAATAAATAAAATTGTATTTTTTTTAAATAAAAGGGTACAAAATAAAAATCTAAATACTTGAGTCTATTTTTATATTAATAGATAAATTTATAAAACAAACAAGAAAACCAAGATTTGCACTATCGGTGAAAATTTAATACCGTCCCCGATGTATACTAGCTTAGATAGGATATAATATATCAACGGTACCTGCATAGGGTGTGGGGAAGGTGCGATAAGGTAAGCAGGAATGGACAAAAGACATCCCAGATGGTTGAAGTAGTTGTTAAATGGAGGATATAATTATCTCTCAATTGTAATTGATGGTATAAATTAGTATTATAGATAAAAAGCTATTAATTGATAATATTTTTAAATATTAAAGTTTATATAAGAGCGGAGTTGGGTGGAAGTTTAAAGTTCATAGGTTTAGGGTATATTGTCGGCACCGACGTGGGTTGCGGTTAAAGAGTTACGCGGTTTAGCGGTAATAATCCCTTTGCCGGTTAGGTCTCCGTCAGCAATAAGTTTAAGTTAAGGATAGGCATGGAGAACTATCTTCCCGATTTTTAACAGTAATAATGATTTATAATCATAGTTCTATAATAAGCTTAACAAGAATATGCTCAGGATGATATTCAGTCATATTAGGGTAAAATTATCAATATAGTGTAGGAGTTAATAATATTATATGAATATAAAATTCTACCGGTTTTCTCATGGCTGAGATTTTGTTAATACGAGATCATTATTATCTTAGGTATATATACGCAACCATGGTTTAAACTTACTACTTTTTTGTCCCAACAATACCTCGTTTTCTTTGCCATCAATTTATTGTCTTTATATAATAAATATACATCTAATATAAAATAAAATAAGCAACAGCCAAATCTACGCGATTACTTTATTTCTCATTTAAATGGTGTAAGATGTTCATTTATTCTTTCACTATTATCACCGTTAATGTAAATTCTCCTAACCTCGGTAATTAAAACAGGGTTAGGGTTTTTTTAATTTTTCATAATTCAACTTCACCAGAATCCAAACATTTCTGTTTTCAACAAGAAGCCCGGGTGGCGCAATTGGTAGCGCGTTAGACTTCTATGGTTGATATCTGAAGGTTATGGGTTCGATCCCCATCTCGGGTGCTTTATTTTTTTAATTTTTCTTCTCCTATAGATATTGGATGTCATGTATAAGAGTTGCTGGCAATATTTATTCTGTTTCTTCTCTTATAAGTTCTATATTTATTAAACGATTTTATATATACTATAATATATAATTTATTTCCTTTCCTTTCCTTTCCTCTTCTCTTTCACAATCTAAAGTTTAAAAGTGCTATAAGGATTTACAACCTTATTGTATACAACTTCAACTCGATTACTTAATAATCTATTGAAATTACCATGCTCATATAGAATCCCAATCTTCTCCAACCCCTTTTTATCAGATAGAATCGCCAACATCCCATCAGTAATACTACTTCCTGGTACATCAATCGTTTTCAATTTAGGTAAATATGTTTGAACAATCTTTTCAATAAAAGAATCTATACATTCTGCAATATATGATATAGTTAGATGCTCAACACCACTACAGCGTTTCCATATACCATCTTCAAAGTAGATTGCATCAATATGAAGTGATTTAAGATGTAGTCCAACATTATAATGAATGAAAAATTTCTCATAACATGAACCAAGACCAATTTCAAGGTGTTTTAGATTTTCTAAACTACCAGAAACTAAACGATAATCATTCCAATAAAAAATATAAATAACTAAATATTCCAATCTCTCCGGCCAAGTGCCAGTTGATGGGAGTCGGTCCAAATCAGTAGGAACGTCAATTTGTAAATTCAAAAACCGAATTTTACATGTAGGAAGAATCTTAAACAGCTGTTGAATATCATTAAACTTTATATTAGAATACTTACTTTCATAATATTCAAGTGTAAACACTTCAAGATTGGGGCACATCTTAAGAGTGCGATTTATACTAGGGAATCTGGAGATCTCTACGAGGTTAATTTCTAGCCATTTTAAAGATAAATGTTGAAACATTTCTTCTTCTTCGTCATCATCAGATATTCCATTGTCATCTTCATCAAATGATCCAGTAAAAACTTGATGACAAGTTAATTTGAGATATTCCATATTTGGTTGACTTTTGGCAAGTAACACTGGAGAGAGACCAAGAAAAGTACAAAAAACTGTTAACTTTTTAATCATTGTTAAATTATAAAGAGCGTCTTCAATATAGAAAGGACCTGTAGAACTAAAAGCATCAAACTTATGTTCCCTCACGATATTCAACTCCTGGATTGTAAAATTACCAATTGGACTAGATTTAGACAATAAATCTAGAAACTTTTCTGGTCCACGAATTGTTTCATCCATAGTCAAAGAAACATACGGGAGTACCTTTGGATTTTCTTTATGGGAATTAACTGCAAATTGAAGACATTTTTCAAATCGTTTTTCATTAATACGACTCTTACGTTCATCTAGAAGATCTAAAGGACCTCTCCAGAGATGATCATTAGAAGTTAAATGTGTATTCCAAGAGGTTGAAACTAATTTTAAACGTAACCATTCAAGAGGATTTAAGTACTGGAATATTTCCGTGAGAATTTCAGGAGGCATAATCACAACTGGATCGGTTGATTTAGTTACTCGATTCATTTTGTCTAAGATAAAGTAAGGTAGGTGATAATCACTTTAAATATTTTGAATATCAACTGTATCCTATACGTAATAAAGCAAAGAATAAATAAGCTATTACAAATATTGACTTCTTGAATATATCTATCAATTACCTATCAAGTTTAACTATATATACTAATTGTCTTACTTACTCCAATAGCACTTTCAATTTTTGAATAACAAAGAAACCATCCAACCTAAACTACTGATACGACTAAACCTAACCTAAGATCACTACCACAACTCAAAAACACCACCATTTTCTATTAATTAAATTCATATTAACTCTTAAAACCCTAAAGGCACTCTTTATCTTATCACCCGCTGTCGATCATACATACTAAAGCCAGCGTCGATCAGACCCTGCCTGCAATGCCTCCGGCGGCCGGGCTCTGCCCGGACCCGTTGTTCCTCGCGTAGCGAGGAAATTTATTGGGGTATAACGCTAATGCCAAATGATATTTACTCTAGTTTAATAATTAATCACTGTTTTATCATCAGTGACCTACTAATTCAATAATCACCTTATTGACCCTCACTACTCCTCCTCATAAACTCAGGTAAGGGTAAATCACCAGAAATAAAAATCATGTTTGAAATATTTTGTTCAATGTAAGTCTACTACTGAGATTCCAAACTAGAGGTTGAAATTTCATACAACCATATCAAAATGAATGTAAGTAAGAATAGAAGTGAAAGTAGAAGTAAATATGGAAGTTACAATGAGAGCAAAACAATGCTAACATAATTAGAAGCAAAGAAATCCCGAACTTGCTAGAGCAGTGAATTACACTGTAAGAGGTAAGTAAAGCAAGATGTATTGGATAACTACTATCCATCAATATTACAACAAATAAATCTAACGTAGTTAGATTCACAAGATTTCTATAATCAATTCTTCAAAGCATTAGATAGATTTAGACAGAATTTACCACAATTCTTATTACCAGACACAGCAATTATATATAATGGAAACCCGATAGGAGGTCGAGATGCATTTATACAAATGTATTCAACAATGCCAGAAACAACACACGATGTAACTGATTACAATGTCCATCCATTACCAGGTGGAGCACCAGATTCCAAACTTAATATGTTGTTAAATATAACTGGAAAAGTACAATTTGGAACAGAACGAGGAAAGAATCAATTTGGATTCACGGCAGTATTTATTTTAAAACATGATCCTAATTCACCATCAAAAGTATACATATCTTCATTTACGTATAGATTGAATTATAAACCAGAAGATAGCACGCTTGAAATGTAAATATTTATAACTATCGTTCGTTTTGTGCCTCCGGCGGCCGGGCTCTGCCCGGACCCGTTGTTCCTCGCTTCGCGAGGAAGTTCTTTATCTGTTATATAAACCACGTTAATTCCGAGC
>JAJMID010000096.1:0-54145 GCA_030583405.1 Sugiyamaella americana
TTCTTGGGGGATCCCTTCTTCTCTGGTTGGCACTTCTCGGAGGCTAACTCAGGAGGTTGGGGTCCCCCTTTCTTGCGTTATCAGGATAGCAGGGTTAGGGCTAATATATTGAATAGATAAGACGGAGATGAATGATCTAAGTCCGGCCTCCGGGTAGGGGCTAGGAATATTCTGGACGTAGTATCCGCTGCTAAAAATCCTCACAACATGCCTTGCGTTAACTGACCCTCTGCCTC
Organism: Sugiyamaella americana; assembly: GCA_030583405.1. Lineage (NCBI taxonomy): Eukaryota > Fungi > Ascomycota > Dipodascomycetes > Dipodascales > Trichomonascaceae > Sugiyamaella > Sugiyamaella americana. Next base: position 237 of record JAJMID010000096.1, read on the forward strand.
CGGCGGCCGGACTCTGCCCGGACCCGTTGTTCCTCGCGGAGCGAGGAAGACCATAACCGTATACATATATTTATAATTCCTCGCTCCGCGAGGAACAACGGGTCCGGGCAGAGCCCGGCCGCCGGAGGCATGCATAGTTTTTCTCTATAAATTAATTCTAATGCTTACAAGTTCTGTTGTGCCGTTACAAAGCCTTTTGATTTACAATGGTTCTAAGTTCGCCAGTTAAATGAGATTTATCACCAAAAGTTTCAATAACACCAGTTTTGGTATTTGTATTAATATTAAGAAGTGTGAATGAAACATTATGAGGAACTTTAATGTCGTCAGCAGTAACATTATCAGAAAATGTATAGCCTTCCTCTCTTATTATATGATTACAAAATCCAGCAATAACACCTAAACCGTCAGTTAAATATCCTCGCGAAGCGAGGAACAACGGGTCCGGGCAGCGCCCGGGCGCCGGAGGCAAATACATACCCCCATGTGATACGATCATAACTGATTTATATTCGTTTGAAATGCACTCATCTACTATTTTATCAAATGCTTTATTAAGTCTATGAACGGATACCTGTTTTGGTTCTCCATATTGATGGAAAGTTTTACCTTCGTTAATGGATTTGATTCTAGCATCAGATATTTTCATTCCTTCTAATTCTCCCATATCTCTTTCCCTTAACTCTGATTGATAGACGACTTCTAAATGATTGGATTGATCTGCTTCTGATAATATTAGTTTGGTTGTTTCTCTACATCTTATTAAATCACTTGACCAAACAGCATCTAGTTGAGTTTGTTCTGTTGCAAGTCTTTTACCAGCAGCTCTTGCTTGAAGACGGCCGGTATCATTTAGCGGAGTATCAATTTGTCCCTGAAGAATATGTTGTTTGTTACTATCAGTTTGTCCATGACGAACAAGTATGATTTGAAGATTATTAGCAGTCATATTGTAGTAGAGTGGGTGGTAGGTAGTTACTAAAAGAAAATAGTTTGAAAACTCTTAAATATAAATAAACTATTATGGTCTATTTATTTATTTTAATAGTATTTGAATTCTGATCTTGACTCATGATGATAAAGGTTAGGGCACTTCTTATCAATATTAAATGCGGATAAACTTCCTTAAAGGTCACCATCATCATCACACACACCGTTTATTTTGCGGGTTGGCGATCTCCGATGATAATGATATGAATAAGAATCGTGATGAGATTGTTTCGGGTAAGAATAGAGTGATATGAGGGGAGGCCGTACGAAAGGTCCGATATGGGTTTTTCTTAAGTGGAACTGGAGTTAATGTGTTATCGGGTAGAGGTAATGGTGGTGGTCGTCGTAGTAGTAGTAAAATATCAAGAAATTTCAAGATAAATAACTAGGTAAGCTATTAGCTTATTTGAGTTTATTATATAATTTAATAGACATCGTAATATTCTCTTAATATATATATAGTTAGTTAGAATATATATCGAAAAGTTGAGTTCTGACCATAAATATATAGGATGGTGTGAGTTACACCTAATTAGAAGAGCCTAAGAGTATATAAATGTATACCTACAGTAGCAGCTCCGCTACTAGCTAAAGTAAGCATCTAATTCCTATTAACCTGAAGAATATCTTACCTCGGATTCTTAGATTAGCTATAATCAACTTATATTAACTTTTCTCCTCCTCCTCCTCCTCCTTTCAGGGTCCACTTAAGATCTACGTTACCTGCGTTCAACGCCTATGCATGCGCGCGCGCATAAATATTTTTATTTTCTTTCCTAACCTCGAGATTTTTTTCATCTCCAACTTCATCTCTTTCATCATACAATCCATTATACATTTGTATCCTCCATTTACACCCATCAACCCCATAATTCAATCATGGCATATAAAAAAAAGACTTCTGTTAACCCTCAACGTTCTATTGAACAGGAGGTAAAATCAGATTCACAAGCAAGAAATCTTTTAACAGTTTCATCTAAAAACTATCAAAATTCTAAATCATCAAATGCTAAAGCTTCTAAATCAAAAGTCAGTAAAAAGCTTGGTCAAGTTGAACTCCTATCGAAAGCAAAGAAGAACAAGAAGCAAAGAGTTTATACAGAAAAAGAATTAGGCATTCCAAAATTAAATAAATCTATTGATCCAGAAGGAATTAAAAAACCTCGTGGAAAGAAGGGTAAAGTATTTGCTGATAAAGATTCCATGATGAGAATTTTACATTCAGTTAATGAACAAATGGATTCAAGAAATGCATCTAAATTAGAAAAAGCTAGACAATTAGAGGAAATTAGAGAAGTTAAACGACTAGAAATGCAAAAGAAGGATGAAGAAAGGGAAGAAAAGTTAAATAAAAAGAAGAGTGAATTAAAGAAAAGAAAGAAGAAGAATGCAAAGTCTGAAGCAGAACCGGAATCTTCTGTTAAGAGAAAGAAGGTTAGTTTTGCTTAGATATTAGCATAAGTTACGATTTATTGTAATATATATTATTTAATGTTATGAATTTTCTTATTGCAATCGGTAGAGGTGTAGAGGTGGTTGTTTGTTCGATAGGAGTTGAGAGGCGGTGGCCATTATATTACTCAACCCTTTGTAAGATTCGATCGTAAAGGAGGTTACTTTCTCAATAGAAGTTTACCTCATTATTTAAATATTTCTGTATTTATCTAGATCCCATGTATATAACACGAGATTTCCCCGCTCCGCGGGGAACAGCGGGGTCCGGGCAGCGCCCGGCCGCCGGAGGCACAGTAGAGGTAAATATATATCCTAGCTACTTATATCTCCCTCACGGTGTACTATATACTTCGGAATTTTTCATATGCAAGTCGTTATATTGTAGAAATTATATCTCTATACACATTACAAGAAATCTCAAAACTAACAAAAGGGTAAATCATTATATATAAAGCAGTTTTTTAAATTTATTCAATGTTCTTTTCTCCATCATGAGCAGATTTGTGTGGGAGAATGTGATGGTCAGCATTGGCCATGTCATGCTTGATTTCAGCGTTAATTTCAGCAGTATAATCAGCATCAATAACATTAAGTTCATCTTCAATTTGGTTATAAGATCTGAATAAGAACCAGAAGATAATACCAACAATAAGAGTAGCAACTGCTAAACCAGTATACATCCAGACAAGTTTTGGATTAACAGAGGTAGATGAAAGAGCCATACCAATAGCAGCACCAAATGCATTCATAAGAAGGAAAAGGGACATAATGAATGATTTCATATTAGCAGGAGCTTTAGTATAAGCATATTCAAGACCAGTAATAGAAGCTAAGATTTCAGAAATAGCAATAAAGAAATAAGCAGGAGTTTGAACAGCAACGTGAACACTATTTGGAATAGTACCATCAAGAGAAGCTTCACATCCTAATGGATTGTCATAACATGGACCAGCAGAGTAGATAAGGTGTTGAACAATAGCAGCATAAGCCATGGCAATAGCAGCAAAGAGGAAACCCCAGAAGATTCTGGTAATTGGTTTACATTGAATACCAATCTTTCTTAAACCTGGATAAACCCATCTGTTCATAATTGGAATGAAGATAATAATAGCAATAGGATCAATGTTTTGCATAAGATCATTTGGGATACCGTGAAGTTCCATTTGACCAGCTTGGGAAACAAAATTGTTAATCATTTGTCCATAAACAACCCAATAAACTGGATAGAAAATGAATACTTTACAAGCATAGAGAGCACGACGAACTTCATCAACAAATAAATCACTCCATTCAGGTTCAGATTGACCATTTTCACGACGGACTGATGGCTTAGCTTTATCAAGGTTGAATCCATTAGCAGCACCAGTGAAAAGAATCTTGAAAGCATCAGGAATAACAGATCCCATTGGGGGTCTCTTAATATAAGTGTTTCTACCAATAACAAGAGCAATAATAGCAATGAAGAAGAAACAGAATGGTAATAAATAAGCAGCCCAGAAATCAATATTCTTTTCCATTTCAGTAGTAGCAATAGCAGATAAAGAACCTAAATTGATACAGAAGTAGAAAATCATGAATACAGTTTGAACAGTGATGGCAGGGTCAACAATAACTCTTTCACCACTCTTAAGAGTTCTGATAAATGGTTTAGTAATAGTATATTGATCAGCAATAAGTGGAGCAACATTAGACTTAATACCACCAGTACCTAAACCAATAACAACCATAGCTGTAGCTAAACCACCAAGACCAGCACCAGCTCTAAGAGCAACAGGAAGAGAAGTAAGGAAAAGAATTAAAGTACCAACGAGGTAAATACCAGAGAAGACACAAATAGTTTTATATTTACCAAGATATTTATCGGCAATGACAGCACCAAGAATTGGAGTAACGTAACACCAAAATTGGAAGAAATATGATAAAGCAGTAGCTTTTGATTGACCTAAACCAAGAGCACCATGTTGTCTTTGTGAATCAAGAGGAATTTGCATATAATTTTGGAAAACACCAGATAAACCATAGTAAGTAAAACGTTCACATAATTCTACAACTGCAACTAACCAAGCAGAAGCAGGTAATTTATCACCAATTCTACGAAGAGTTGAAAGTTCTTCTTCAGTTGGGATTGGTCCTGGTAAACCAGAATCATCTTCAACATAATCTTGAGAAGCAAATCTTTCAAGATTTTCTTTGGCGATTTCAACTGAAGTTCTAGTTTCGATACGATCAACTGAACTCATTATGATTATTTTGTAATGTATATATTATTGGATAATAATAATGAAAGAAAGAAAGAAAAAAAAGAGAGAGTTTGATGAACAGCAAAGGGGTTTATATTTATTTTGAAATTGGATGTAAGAGAGGGGTAAAGCTTCTCGATTGGTCTAATCGAAAGTGAGATAAAAAAAAATCGAGGAGATAGATTGTGTAAAAAAGAAATGAGATTGCAGTTGTTAATTTTTTAAAAGAAAAAGAAATTTACGTTAGCTTAGAAAAAGAAATTAGACAAATTTAGTAGATGGCATTAAATGATGAGATGAACGTCAGAGGGGTAACGTAGCGTGATGTAGGAGCATTTAGTAGGAGGAGGTTAGTAGGAAAGGCTGAGGGGTAGAGGGCAGAGGGGTAGAAGTGCCGTTCGGAGTTAGTGGGGGTAAAGGAAATGTTAAGAGGTTAATTAAAGTATAGTTAAAGGTTTATGTAAAGAATGAAATAGAATTGTTTAGGTGTAGGTAAATTTAATGTTTAATATGTGTTGGGGAGGAGGGATGGAGGGAGGAATGTTCCATTCAATACAATGATCTACTTCTTCAGGGGAGATTTATTACTAAAACTGTTGAAGCGATAACGGGTAGGTGAAACAAATACCCGAACACTGGAAGGAAGTTCCATCAGCCAACAAATAGTCATACAATCTGGACTTTTATTACAGTGGGTAATTATACTGTGGATCAACTTGGTAATTAATTTAAAACCCGGGAAGTATAGGAGAAACAATATGAAGGGTGAAGGGTAGAGTTCCAACAAAGGAAAAAGTAAGTTTCATGGAGGGGATGCGTAAATCGGTATATATTTCCGTAATAGTACAATTACTTTAGTAAGGTACCATTTATGTAAACAATTAAATGAGGTAGAGGAGTAGTAGGTGGCCAAATGAGAAGAAGAAGAGTATTATATTGAAGTAAAGGGTAACAAACGTTTGAAACAATTAATAAATTCATAAATATATCTACAATGGATAAAGTCCAAAAATATCCTCGTTAACTTTACGATAAACAAAATTTCTACACATAATTACAACCTTATGTCAATTAACCTCAAGTACATAAAATTTTTACCGTACTAAAGATAAATTTTCCCGTTTACTAGTTATAAACAGGATAAGATGGACTTTTCACGCCCATGCAATAACGACTTTGGACATTAATTAGACTTGCGTTAGTCCATCGTTAAGGTACAAATTTAGCGCATTCTTACTAAATAAAGATCGATATACTGATAATCTTGCCAGTTGGGTGTAATGTTGCAGTACATTTTAACGGTCTGTAAGCGGAGATCTATAAATGGAAATCCACGGAAAAATCCGATGAGACTGTAACAATGGGAAAATTTTTTGATGTTACCATTTGTAAGGGAGTAAGAAATTTTACATATAAATGAAAACAATTGTATAAAACTATAATATTAAAATATAAACAATTATAAATGAAAAAGGACGTGATTATAACGGCATTTACTCCTACTCCCTTTTTTGACATTTTACCGCCAAGTCCCAACTCATGTCGGTTATTGTCGGACTTTTTCACACGGCTCCAAAATTTCTGCAAAACTTTTCACCCTAAACCGAAAATGGGTCATCGCCCGGTAAATTTCACCTTTATTTGAAGCATTGCATAAAGTGGAAATTCCTACATTTTCACGTCATAACTTATAGAGTAGGATTATGGGATTACTTTGTCAGGATTTTGATGGGGTGATCTAAGCAATCTATATGATAAAAGTTTTACTAGTAAATGGCCATCAGCGTTAGTGATTCCGTGGCACTTCCTTTGCCGTTAACTAGATGTTAGCAAACGGGAAAACTTGAATGATAGCAGTTAGCCGTGTGGGATATGGCATTGGCATGATATGTAACCGTCAACATGAGACATAATTAAGAATTTTTTTAAAGCTACCATCTATAGTACTGCATAATGGCATCCCATCTCATTTCGTTACTGTAATGCAAAGTGCGAATTCGGCGTCAAAAACAGAAGTTGCGTTTTATACCAAATTGCGCACTTCAAAATGGAATCCGAGCGCAACCTACATTGGTGCATTTATTTATGCTTAGCAACTTATCAAGAATCCAATCGCGGAAATATTCAAGAGAATGATAATCATATCTTACTTTTTACCTTTGATGCCGTTTCTTGGCTTGGTTGATCTAAATGGTTATCAGACAATCAACGGTATTTTACCGACATGATCCAAACCTAATACGTAATTTGCGGAGTAAACAAGAATGATTATGATTGAAGTTGAAGTTGAGCTAATTTAACCGGATATAATTAGTAAGTGGATAAGGTCTATCGCCGTTGAATATGTGGGGTTTGAAGAGGAAATAATTGGAGTAAAGCAGGTTGTGATTGCTGGATATGATTAAGTTATCGAATGTAGGAATATGCATGTATAGTATATTAGTAAGGTTATATTAGAATATTTAAGCGTAGAGGTAGATACAATAAACCCATTTACAAATCTTAGCGTTTGTAAAAATCTCGCTTATGCCCCACCTGAAACAGTTTAAAGGTTCAGTATCGCCCAATCATAATATATGATAAGCTGTTGATATCTTTTCCTAAAGTAAAGACATGCCAAGATGTCAAGATCCAGATTCAGTAGTATTGATCCAATCAACTGAAACAATATATGTATGTGTATCCACCGTCGATGTTTGTTCGAGTTGGTTAACATTGCAAATATCCGCATATCGGAGCGAAACAGAATATCTCACCCATCATCTCATCCGAAACACGCTGAGATGGCCGATTATGGGCATGTATTAAATGTTTGATCTTTATACATGAGCGGGTAGGTGTAAGAGTTAGAGGTGAAATAGCTTTACTGGTAGGTAGTCCAAAGTCTGTCCAAAGTCAAAGAGGTTGGGGTACGTTTGTATTAACAAATCAGAGTAGAGGTTATGTCAGTTATATATGAAATCTAGATAGATATTTGGCGGTTAGGTAACTTGTTGGCTAATTGTACGAAGATGCAGGGACTTCCTCAAATGTATTAGTTCGGTAGATCCCCCTGAGATAGCCTATATCAATACAGTTGACAAGTACGAGAAGCAAATAGATATTGATTAACTTTAACGTTCTATTTAGAGGTAAGTTTATTAATGGGCCGGTCGTTCTGGTAAAAGTCAAAGAATGCGCATAGAGGTGCTATTTAGGAACATAAATATATCTTAATACTGGAATTATAATTGGTTGTTGGTAAATCAAGGTGAATGCTGGATGGTGAAGATTAAAAGAAGAATCTGGAGATTCTAGACAAGCGACTTAACCAAATTCAAATTTAAAAGTAACAAGTTGTACTACAAAGTTATTTTAGGTGAAATACTCTTTTGAAGATACTATATGAGTGTAGATACTATAGTCACACATTGACCAATAGTAGTTGAGGAAGCCGAGAAATGGAAAGCGGCTACTACAATCATAGTAGTAGTATATTAGAAGAATCAATTAAATGGTTTAATTTGAGATGGTGGTGTAGACAATATAGAGTATACATAATACTATATCTTAGATTATAGGATAAAAATAAGCGTATATGTATGTATATTTGTCAAATAGCGATCGATCGATGGAGGGTTCTGAACGATAGTCTAAATGTTTAGCTTGATACAATGTATACGAAATCTCTTTATACAGCACGTAATTATCATATAATATATATTATATAAATTTAATATATATCGATCGATCTAGAGCTCAAATTATATATATATGTAATTTATAAATGATTTATTTCACTTAGATATAGGTTAATATATGAAACTAGAGAAATTAAGAGCAGTTTTCAGATTGTATAATATATATATAGCTTGATATTAAAATCAAAGTATATGGTAACGATAGAAAAGTCATCACGTGATTGGCGGAAAGTACGCCTACGGCTGGCTGGTTGGCTGGTACATTTGTTGGTAGTTAGTGAGCAGGGGTAGCTAGCTATAGGACCAGCGTAAGGCAGATAAGCAACCAATGCGGCTATGAGATCAAGGCACCCTTAGAGAGACCTCGTGGGTTTGGATCATGAGAAGAAGAGAAGAAGAGGAGAGAGCGTTAAAACAAGTTCGCTAAATAGTGCCTGACAACAGAGAGGTTTGTAGATTACAGTTGCAATTGATAATTTAATAACGAAGAAGGATTGTTTGTCGAGATAAAATGGTAAGTATAAAGGAAGAATTGAGGTAGGAGGAGGAATAGAAGAATAGATAATGAAGATAAGAAGAAACAAGGAGGGAGGAGAAGAAGAAGAATTCTTCGCTTTAGCGAAGAACAACGGGTCCGGGCAGCGCCCGGCCGCCGGAGGCAAACAGCAGACTAACATAAATATAGAGCAACGTAATTTCTTCACAATACTTAGAAGAGATTCAATCTAATATTCGAGTTCGACCAATTCCATGGGAAGGATATGTTCGAGCTAACTTAATCACTACATCGGAAGCAGCACTTATTAAGACTATAGAGAAGCAACCAAAGGATAAGAGTGTTGAAATAATCGACAAAGATGGACAATTGTATGCTTTAACATTAATTGATTTATTGAATAGAATTACTAGAGATGATGTTGTGAAGTATATTTTATCATTATTAGGAGATTTTGCAAAGGAAAGTGAAATATTCAGTAAGAATTTATTAGAATTAGAAAAACCAGATACTTTTGAAGTTTTGATTAAGTTGTTAGAAAAGAGTGATGAACAGACTCATTTATTAAGTTGTAAAGCAATTTTAGTATTGATAGATGAAGCAGTTAAACAAGGAATAGAAAATGAAGAGATTATTAAAACTGTTAATTCATTATTAACATATATTAATAAGAGATTGATCAATTCACCAAATGTCAATCTTCAAGATATTGCAATTCAATCATATGGAAATCTTTTAAAATATAAGAAATTCCGTAATATTTTTTGGCAATATAAAACCGATATCATTCCCTGTTTAATTAGAACAATTAACAATGGACAAAGAATCAATCTCCAATTACAATATTATTCATTACTTGTATTTTGGTTGATTTCATTTGAAAAACAGCCATCTAATGATATTATTTTACAATTTGATTTAATTCCTGTTCTTTTAGATATAATTAAGAATTCTGTTAAAGAGAAAATCATTAGATTATCAATTGCAATTCTCGTTAATACAGTAAATAATGCTCCTAAAGTAAGTATCCCAGCATTATTATCCCATTCAACCCTCAATTTAGTCATTACACTTAACGATCGTAAATGGACCGATGAAGAACTTATTGAAGATTTACAATATTTAAAATCCAGATTACAAGAAGCATTTGATTCAATGACCACTTTTGATGAATATGAATCTGAAATCATTGGCAAGAATTTAAAATGGTCCCCACCCCATCGTAGTGATACATTTTGGAAAGAAAACATCCATAAATTCAAAGATTCCGATTTTAAAATCATTCGTACTCTTTCCACTATCATCAACAACTCGACTGATCCAATAACCTTAGCAGTAGGATGCAATGATATTTCAAGAATCATTACAGAATTACCTGAATCACTTAAAATTTTAGAAAAATTAGGAACTAAAATTAAAATCATGCAATTAATGAATCATTCCGATTCCGATGTTAAATATGAAGCCCTCAAAGCAACTCAAACATTTATCGCTCATTCTTTTAAATAATTCTAGAAATATATTCTCCCCCCCTCCCTCCCCCTACATGCCTCCGGCGGCCGGGCTCTGCCCGGACCCGTTGTTCCTCGCTGCGCGAGGGGGGCAAATATACACGGTTAAGCTCTTATTAATTTTCCTCGCTACGCGAGGAACCACGGGTCCGGGCAGAGCCTGGCCGCCGGAGGCACGTGTGAGGAGGAGGGGTTAACAACGGCGATAGACTTTGCCTTTTAAATGAGTTACATCTCCGAAGGATATGATAGTGGCAAGCATATCAGTTCGGTTTACTTTGAGTATAGAGAGTGAAGCATTATGAGGACATTTCATATTTTTAATGGTAATATTTGTATTTGAAATAGGATTCTTGTGTTTAACATCATGACAGAGTAATTTTATATCAGCTATTTGGTTAGTAAATTTAAAACGTTTGCTTGGTTATACTTACCTCCATGACCAACTACCATTATGGTGTTATAGTTTTTTTCAATTGATTCTTTAATTATAGCGGAATATGCTTCATTGTGTCTTCGAGTAGACGCTTTTAATGATTCTCCATAATCAAAAATAGTTTTACCTTCACGACTGGCTCTTTTATAAGCAGCAGATAGTTTCATTCCTTGTAGTTCCCCCATCCATCTTTCTCGTAAGGAACTCTGATAAGTAACTTCTTGTAAATATTCAAATTGATCACCTTCGGTTAATAATAATTTAGATGTTTGTTTACATCGAGTCAAATCACTTGTCCATAATGCGTCTAATTTAATTTCTTCTTGAACAAGTCTTTTACCAATAGCCTGAGCTTGAAGGAGTCCAGTTTTATTCAAAGGAGTTTCTAATTGCCCTTGCATAATTTGATTTAAATTACCATCTGTTTGACCATGACGGACAAGAATTACCGTAATATATTCATTGGTCATACTAATATCAATAGAAAGAGAAGTATAAGAAGCAGGAAAAGGAAAGACGATGGTCTTGCTCGTCGTCACCGAGCTTCTTTGAATCTTTTAACTAAATCTATCTTATGACAGTATATGACTAACAATTGTAGTAGAAGAAAGTTTATTCAATCGAGTATAAAAACAGCGATTGATAATGATCATCATATAAGAATATATTTACATGCGCAGCTTAATGCATAATGTCACTCATCCAGCCTTCCTTAACGAGGTGATAAGGAAATACTGTGCCTCCGGCGGCCGGGGGTTCTGCCCAGACCCGTTGTTCCTCGCGTAGCGAGGAATTATGAAGTCTTAGGTGGTGGCGGTAACACTCATTTCTCGTGTAACATCGTGTGAAATTATAGGACAAGAATTAAGTGAAAAGTTCTTTTGGCTTTTAGTAGGATCACCACCTAAGACTTCATAATTCCTCGCTACGCGAGGAACAACGGGTCCGGGCAGAGCCCGGCCGCCGGAGGCATGTGTGTGTGGGGAGGGGGAGGGGAGAAATGTTGTTATATATTTTAAAGTAGACTTTGATATTGATCGAGGTTTGATGTTGGTTTTGTGGGTTTGGTTTGGGATGATGGGGTTGAATTCCAATTTGATGAGGATGATGGTTTAGGTAGGAGTGGTGGGTTGTTGGTAGTGGGAGTGGGAATTGTTTGAAATGATCCGAAAACGGGGGTTTGTTTTTGTGTTGCTCTTGTCCAGTCGATGTTGGAGGAGGTGGAGGTGGAAGTGGAAGTGGTTGATGGAGTGATGCCCGTGAATCTGGTTGGCTCTAATGTTATTGCACTTGTTCTCGTTGGTGGTTTATAATTCGAAAGAACTGGTGATGTTTTATTTTGTACCTGTGTTTGGGTTGGTGTTGCGCTGAAAAAGCTCGATGTGATTGGTTTGGATGGTGTAAGTGAGATTGTAGGGGTCATTGGTTTCATGGTTGTGATTGTGGGTGTTAATGATGATGTGGTTGGGTGAATTGGTTTACTGTTCATTAATGAACTGAATGAATCAAGATTGTTGTTATTGCTACTGTTGTTATTGTGATTGTTAATGGTATTATTTGATTTACTTCCTCCTCCTGATATAAGAGAGTTAAAATCTACTGGCTCTTCTGATTTATTACTTGTTCTATTACTTCTATCTATATTGATATTTCCATTGGTTGCTCCTCCTCCAGTTGGCAAATTTCTTGCTAATCGACTTTTTCTATCTTGTTCTATTTTATCAAGCATTTTTCGAATTTTATCCATTAAATTGGAAAATTGCTGGATGGTTAATGATGTTTCCAAACTTAATGTTAACATTTGTGGGATGACTGAAGTAGCTAATATATCAATATCTACTATATTTATAAATGATGTATAAACGTTTAATGCTGCCATAATTATATCTGGTTCTCGTGTTTTCATTTTACTAAGTGATGGAATGAGTTTTTCTGTAATTACATATTTATCAAGTTCATGGTGGATAAGTACGTTAAATGCATTTAATGATTGTAATTTCACTGCTAATGATGTTGTTTTAGAGAAGATTTCTGCTATATTTGGGTATACTTCGTTTTTTATAGTTACAAAATCAAGTTTTTCTACTATTGGTTCAATTTTAATCAAAACTTCTTTTTGTTGATCATGATTGGAATTGTCTTTTGTTTGTAACATGCTCATTAGTATAGGAAGGATATACTTTTTGAATTCTTCTGAATTTAATCTTGATAAGAAAATATCTAGAAAATCAACTATTGCTGCTTGACATCCTTCTTCATTCTCTACTTTCTTAATAACCGGTAAGATCCTTTCACTGAATCCCAACTGACTCATATCCTTTCCTATTATTAATATTAACTTTAATATTGAATATACTAATGCTGAATCAGTTCCTAAATCTTCTAATAATCCTTGTAAAATCTTTCTTTGTAGTATTGATTTTGGAAATTGCCCAAGAATGTTGGTTAATCCACCAAGGAATAATTTCTTCTCAGATGGTAATTTTGCTGCAAAATTATCCAAGAAATTGATTGTTTTAACTAATTGATTATCAAAGAATTCTGATTGTTTCAAAGACTCTAAACTAATTCTATCAATTGTTGTTCTCGTTAATAATTGAGGAAGAATATTATTCAAATAAACAGGAATATTCTTCGATCTTAATGCCTTTTGGATTGAATTCCCAGATACTTCATTCTTGTAGGCGTTAGGATTATTATTCGTTTGCAATGGAGAATGCGAATTATAAATAGAGAGAATAACACAACCAAGTGAAAATACATCATTTGAAGGACTTAATTTATGATCCAATACCAATTCTGGTGCACAATAATCAAGATTTATTTGTGAAAATAATGGTAATCTTGGATCATAATTTGGTAAATAAAAATCTCCTTTATTTTCATCCAATTTTTCAATAAATCCCAACCCAAATAACTTCCAATCTCCTTTTGAATCAACCAACATTGATGATGGTTCAACGTTCAAATGAACAAAATTGGCATTTTGATGTAAAAATATTAATGCTTCTGTAATTTGTAACAATCCTCTTTGAATAACTAATTCATCTAATTCTCCACTATCCAATGAACTATTCCTTCTATTCTCAGTAATCAAATTCTTAACACAGTTGGTTAATGATTCAGTTACAAACATCATACTACCCTTACTCTCCTCCAATGGTTCAATAATCTTAACTATTGATGGATGTCTAATCTTTGCTAATGATGTTACTTCATTTCTCAATCTTTCAAATATTTCCTCCACAACCCTCTTATTTGTAATTCCTGATTCTTGAAAATATCCATTCAATGCCTTCTTATCTACTATAAATACCGATACATTTCCATCTCCACTATCACCGCCAATTCCATCGTCTCCCCCTCCCCCTCCCCCTCCCCCGCTTCCTCCTGCCTTCTTCTTCCCACTGTAAACACTCCATGGTCCTGTTATAAATAATGGCTTTTGTCCAATGGAATATTTACTCTTTATTCCACTTGTAACTACACACCTGCGTTAATCTACAATCCTCCCCCCTTCCTCCCTTTGCCTCCGGCGGCTGGGCTCCGCCCAGACCGGTTGGTCCTCGCTACGCGAGGATCATCTTCGCCCACATTCATACTTACATGACTTAATCGCTGCAAACATCTTAACTATTATTTATCTTCTATCTATTAAATATTTATCTTCCCTTCCATCTCTGTTCTTGCCAACGTACTCCCATTCTATGGCTTGTTAGCGCTTCTCCCCTACATGCCTGTCATCTCACCTTATCTTTTCAGCCTTACATCTCAATGGGTATGGTTTAATCTCTTATTCAAGTCTCGATCTCCTATCGCTTCTTACCGCTCCTGCATAGCCCCCTATTGACACTCCTCCACTACTGCCGCTGACTGCCAGTTTAACCATTACTGTCTGTGCCCACTGCTATTATAAACGCAAACATCCTCTAATCACTTGATTAGTACTCAACCATTTAATGTCTTCTCAAGTTTTTGAAACAAAGAAAATCAATTGGAGAGACCTTTCATCTGAATCCTTAGAAGATGTTTATATCATTCTTCAAAATGATAACGGTCCATGTCCTTTAATTGCATTAGTTAATACTTTAATCTTAAGAGAACCTGAGGCTCCAAATTCTTCTACTCCTTCTCTTCGTTCTTTTACAAATGGTAAACCTCAAGTCTCTGTTAATGCATTACTTGAAATTATGGGTGATATTTTATTCTTATCTAAAAGCGAAAATGACAATCATCAGGATCTTGATCATGTTTTATCTTATTTACCAAGTCTTGTAACTGGATTAAATATTGATATTCGATTCAATGGTTCTTTTGTTGATAGTCCTGAAATGGCTTTATTTAGAATGTATGGTATTGATCCTATTCATGGTTGGGTATGTGATCCTGACAGTCCACAATGGAATATATTACAAACAGTTGGATCCTATGATGAATCCCAATCAATATTACTAAAAGCAGAACAGATGCAATCACAGCAATCAAAAGACGAGAAAGAGGAGCAACAAGTGGAAGGAGAACAATCAAAATTACAGCAAGATCATCATGAAGATAAATCACAACTTCAACTAACTGCTTATACAATTAAATCATTTTTATCCGATTATCCTTCCCAATTGACTCCATATGGACTCACCTTCCTGAAAGATCTTTTAGCTAATAATTCATTAAATATTCTATTTAGAAACGACCACTTCTCCACATCCTTTATGACCAACAATAAACTATATACATTAGTTACCGATTCTGGATATAAGAATGAATCCAAAGTTGTTTGGCAATCATTATCCAGCGTATCAGGTAACAACGATAACTTCTATGATGCTACATTCAATAAAGTTGAAATCGCTGAAGATGAAAATCCATTACATAATTTATTACCTGAACATGATGAAGACTTTTTATTAGCAAGAAGACTTCAAGAAGAAGCCGATTCAGCATTGGCACAACAGCTAGCAAATGAACGACCTTCCAGAGGAGCACCAACAACAGATACACCATCTCAACAAAACCCATCAACATCCAGACAACAACAGCAACAACCAAGACAATCAACACCACCGACTGCTCAAAAGCCATCTAAAAAATCTCAAAAGAAAAAGGATTGTATTATAATGTAATTAATATAGATAAAGTAGTATATATGCAAACACATCCTCCCTAGCGAGGAAGGTATATATGTGCACTGGCGGCCTTAGCGTTCCTCGCTGCGCGAGGAACAACGGGTCCGGGCAGAGCCCGGCCGCCGGAGGCGAAGGGGAAAGGGGGAGGAGTTGGTTAGTCTTCTTTGCAGCCACATAATTCGGTTTTTCTGTCATACCATTTTGATTTGATGTAGCGTAATGCATGAACGAATAAGAGGAGTACTGGAACTTCTACTAAGGGACCAATTGTTGCTGCCATTGCTTCTTTGCTGGTTTCTCCGTAAACACTGGCTGCGACTGCGATGGCTAGTTCGAAATTGTTTGAAGCAGCGGTGAAACATTGTACAACTGTTAATTTGTATGGAATACAAATATAGTAACAGAAAGCAAGCACTGAAAAGAACATTACTACAAAATATACTAGTAATGGTACTATAACTCTAAGAACTGTTTTAATATTTTCAACTATTTCATGTCCTTGACTGGCAAACATTATGATAATTACAAATAATAATGCTAGTAAAGAAGTAGGAGCAATAAATGGTATGAATTTAGTGTTGTAGAAGGTGGGAGATATTCTGTATAATGTAAATCTTGTAATTATAGCTGCTGCAAGGGGAATTCCAAGAAATATAAGTACACTTTGAATAACTGGCCACATGTTAATTCCCATATTAGTTCCTTTTGAAAATATAACTACAAATACATATGACAGTGGTCCATAAAGGGCAACTTGCAAAATTGAATTTATTGCAACAATAATAGCACAGAATTCTTCATCTCCTCCAGCTAGTCTGTTCCAAACAAGAACCATAGCAATACATCTTGCTACTCCAACGAGAACTAATCCACTACGATATTCAACTAAATCGGGAAGAGTAGCCCATCCAAGAACAACCATAACAAGAGGTGCAATAATCCAATTAATAAGCATAGAGAATGCGATTTGTTTCCATATTTCAATATCATTTAGAATTTTGTTCAGAGTTTCATATTTGACTTTACAGAGAATAGGGTACATCATCCATATCAGACCTACTGCCATTGGAATATTTACATCAGCAAATTTTGATGACCCCAGTTTGTCTTTAACTCCTGGCACATAATAGCCAATAAGAACACCTGCTATCATACATAGCAATATCCAAAGAGTTAAGAATCTATCAATGAATCCTAATCTTTCCATGATAATAGGCGGTGGTAGGTGATAGTAGGTGATAATAGGTGAAAGTAGGAGCGGAAAGAAATTTTAACGGGGGATAAAAAAACTTAATCCGTATCTGAGCCGCCGGAGAAATTACTGCATATGGACTATAGAGTAAATTAGGTGAAGATGCTTATAATGTGGAGGAATAGAGAAATAACTTGAAAACAGCTACTGGATAAATTTATTGTATATACAGCTATATATTGAATTTAACTATTAGCTATCTACAGTATTCTTATTATAGATCTAGCTTGCTACGCGTGATATCTCGGATCAAGGTAAGATCGATAATAAGCCAGCTTTGAGTAGATGGAGAGCACGTACTCAATCCCTCCTTCGATCAACACAAATACTAAACGGATTGCTTACTTTAACTTTTAATAATAATTACTTATATTTAATAAATATTAATATTAATTTTATATATGGAAAGCGGGAAAAAAAACACATTCGAAAATGTGGGAAAAAAAGACTCGCTTAATGGATGGATAATGGATGGAAATTATAAACAGGAAGGGTGAGAGAGGGGGAGAGGGGGAGAGATGGGTGAGGTGATATCGAGGGAGTATAAATAACCAATAACAAAGAGGAGAAAACAAAAGTTTAATAACTATAAGTACGAAAAAGAGGAACATAGACATAAACAATAGCAAAACAAACAATAACAAAAACAATTCACTCATAAATAATTTACTGTGGAAGTGCTGGTGGTGGATTTGAATAATAATATCCATTTGGAGCAGCAGCTTGTTGAGGATAACCTTGTGGATAACCTTGTGGATAACCTTGTTGTGGGTAACCAGGATATCCTTGAGGAGCATGTTGTTGTGGTTGTTGTGGTTGTTGTGGTTGTTGTGGTTGTTGTGGTTGTTGCTGCTGTTGCTGTTGCTGTTGTTGTGGTTGTCCTAAATACCCTTGTTGACCTTGTTGAACTTGTTGAGCTCCTCCCTGAGCCTGTCCTCCTTGGCCCTGATTCTGCCCTTGACCATGCCCCCTACCGTCATGTCTACCATATCTTTGATTAGCTTTTGGTAATTCCTTTAATGGAAATGGTTTTGGAATTGTTAATTCATTATCAGCCACATATAAACTCTTATCAATATGGCTTGGAATTGGTTTAATCTCTGTTCCTAATTCTTGTTCGATTTGATATAAATTAAATCTATCATTCCAATTAATTAAATTAATTGCCAAACCTAAATGACCAAATCTACCACTTCTACCAATTCTATGTAAATAAGTTTCAGCATTTTTTGGAAAATCAAAATTAATAACAACATTAACTGCTTGAATATCAATACCACGAGTTAATAAATCGGAACAAACTAAATTACGACAATTTCCATTACGAAATTCATGAAATACTCGATTTCTATGTGCTTGCATCATTTTAGCATGCGAATAAAAACATGAATATCCTAATTCAGTAATCTTTCTTGCTAATAATTCAACTCTATTTGTTGAATTACAAAAGATAATTGATTGATTGATTGATAATTTAGAAAATAATGTATTTAAACAATGCAATTTCTGCTTTTCCTCAACAAATGCATAATATTGAGTAATACCACGAAGAGTTAATTCATCCATTAAATTAATTTCATATGGTTTATTTAAATGCTTATCCATAAAAGATTTTACAAGTAATGGGAAAGTAGCAGAGAATAAAAGAATTTGTCTATCATTTGGAAAATGGCCAAGTAATTGTTCAATAATAGGAGTAAAATCTGGGGATAATAACTTATCTGCTTCATCCATAACAAACATTGGACATTCACTAAAATCAACAACGTTTTTACCTGCTAAATCTAATACTCTACCAGGAGTACCAACTAAAATATGGACAGTTTCATTTAATCTAATAATATCATCTTTTAAAGTAGTACCACCAGTAGTAACCATTACATTAACGCCCAAATGTTTACCCAAAGTACGACAAACTTGAGACGTTTGTAATGCTAATTCTCTTGTAGGAACCAATATTAAAGCTTGAATTTTATTAACTTTAGTATTAACTTGTTGTAAAGCAGGTATAACAAAGGCAGCAGTTTTACCAGTACCATTTTTAGCTCTAGCAAGAATATCTCTACCTGCCAAAGCAATAGGGATAGCTTCTTCTTGAATAGGAGAAGGTTTTTCAAAACCAGCTTCAAAGATTCCCATTAGAAGTTCTCTTTTAAGATAAAAATCTTCAAATCCGTTACCCTTAGTAGCAGTAACATCTTCAGTTTGAGGACGAGAGTCCTTTTGAGGGATATTAAGTTGAGATTTCCAAGATTCAGACATTGATAAATTTTCTAATTTATTTGATAAGGATGACATAAAAATAAATAGAGGTTGTGGGGGGAGTAGTAGTGGGAATTTGTAGGTGGTGTAGTTGTAGGTGAAAGTGTAGGTGCAGGTGTAATAATAGTAGTTGAAATGACTTTAAAAATAGATGAAAGTCAATTAAAACCGTTAACCGTTAATTCTTGTTGGTTGATTAGATCGTCGATTCTTTCGTTCGTTCGTCGTTTGATTCGTTTCGTTTCTTAGTTCGTTTCTTCGTTCGTTCGTTCGTTCGTTCGTTTCTTCGTTCTTATTTAATAATACTGAATAACAAAACACCAGTACCAGTAATAGCTTTTAAGATACAACTGCAATTTTCAAATTAAGCAGTTTAAGAATAGATAATAAATGAATATAGTGAAAATAAATATCACGTATTGCTTATGGTCGTGCACTGACTGTTGAGAATAGTTGACTATTGAGAAGTAAAATCTTGTGAGAGTGCTATAACTTTTGAGTAAATTGAATATTTAAACCAAGTATAATTAAATAAAATTACTATTCGTTTTTCTTATTAATTTCCAAAGGAATAAAAAATAATTTAATAATAAAGAAAAATAATTCAACAAAATGAAATTATGTTATGATAAAAGGTGAAAAAGTAAACGAGAGAAGAAAAATAAGTGGAGACAATCAGTTGAATGATAATATCTTCTAAATTCCGTGAGGCTTCTTCTTCTTCTCTTCTCTCCTCTCTCCGTGGTTAGGGTAAGTACCACCCAACCACCCACCCGCACCCCCCACACCCACTGACCGACTAACCGTTCACATGCCTCCGGCGGCCTGGCGCTGCCCGGACCCGTTGTTCCTCGCTACGCGAGGAAGGCCTAATTATTATTCGCTATTATTTACTTTCGCAATACTTTTTACTTCCTCGCGTAGCGAGGAACAACGGGTCCGGGCGGCGCCCGGCCGCCGGAGGAATATGTGCGGTGTGTACTCGATATAATCATGTAGGTCAAGTTCCGAGCCTCAGTCTATTCGATGTTCTGATTAATATTTTTTAATTAAAATATCAGTAGACGTTTGTTAGACGATATTTATCTATTTTAACTTGAAAAAAATCATAGTTTCTAAAAGTTTTGTTGTTTGAAATTGATTTGAAACTTTTCAAACCTCGTTAATAGAATGTATATTTATGAATAGGTTGAACATGCCTCTGGCGGCCGGGCGCTGCCCGGGCTTGTCGTTCCTCGCGTAGCGAGGAAGGATTGAGTATTAAGACCAATGTACAATGCTTTTACGTTAACTCCGAGCGCACCTCTGAACAACGGGTCCGGGCCGCGCCCGGCGGCCGGAGGCACTTTGTAGGGGCACGGCGTTTGGAGCGAGAGAGCTGATCAGGGGGTTAAGTTGCATGTTTGTTTAATTAACCGAATAGGTGTATAACTTAGTCCATCAAAGAAATTTCACTGGAATAGCTATTAATACTAAGGAGGAAGAGAATATATACAGGTTAAAGGAGATATCAAATGTCTGATTTTACTCCAAATGGTACTGATGATGTACCACAAATTTTATCTATTAAATCTTTAAAGAGGAAGAATTTTAAAGCATTATCTTTACCTTCTAATAATGGTGGTGGTGGTGCTGGGTCTTTGAATCCTATAACTAGACCTTTGGGTCAAACTCCTGCTCCTGTTCGAATAAGAAACGATATTAATGCTGTTTTAGTAAATAATATAGCACCTAGTGCTCCATCTAATATTAGAACAACTACTATAACCTCTACTAATTCATCTTCATCTATTCCTTCATATAATTCACATGGTAATATTGTTACGCAATTAGCGTCTCTTGAATTAGGTGTTGAATTCAAACTTGATCTTAAAGAGGAAGATTTTGAAAATATTACTGAACTTGGTCATGGAAATGGTGGTACTGTAACTAAGGTAATTCATACACCAACTCAAACGGTAATGGCCAAAAAGGTTATTCATTTGGAAACAAAACCAGCAGTTCGTAAGCAAATTGCTCGTGAACTTCATATTATGCATGATTGTGAGTCTGATTTTATAGTGGGATATTATGGTGGGTTTGTTACAGAAAATAATGTTATTATTTGTATGGAATATATGGATTGTGGATCTCTTGATAGAATATCAAAAATATTTGGACCAATAAGTGAACCAATAATATCTAAAATAACCCATTCAGTAATACAAGGGTTAACATATTTATATGATGAGCACCGGATCATCCATCGAGATGTTAAACCATCAAATGTTCTTGTAAATTCCAGAGGACAGGTTAAATTATGTGATTTTGGTGTATCAGGAGAACTTATTAATTCATTAGCAGAAACTTTTGTAGGAACATCAACATATATGTCCCCAGAAAGAATACAAGGAGCAGCATATTCAGTTAAAGGAGATGTATGGTCATTAGGATTAACAATTCTTGAATTAGCAATAGGAAAATTCCCATTTTCCACCGGCAGCAACGAACCCATGTCTGGACATCCAGGAAGTATACTCGATCTTTTGCAAAGAATAGTAAATGAAGAACCACCATCTTTACCAGAAGAAGGAGATTTCACCCCACAATTTCGCAAATTCATAGATAAATGTCTCTACAAAGAACCACAAAGGCCAACTCCACATGAACTTCTTGAAAATGATGCATTCATCCTAACAGCAAAACATTCCACAATTTCACTCGAACAATGGACAAAACATTTACGTATCCAATAAACACCCCCACCTCTTCTTTTTCCCCCACTCGCCTCCGGCGAGGCCGGGCTCTGCCCGGACCCGTTGTTCCTCGCTCCGCGAGGAATTGGAAACCTGCGGTTACATATATTATACGATCTAAGCTAATTTCCTCGCTACGCGAGGAACAACGGGTCCGGGCAGAGCCCGGCCGCCGGAGGCGAGTGGAGGGGAGGTTGAGATTTTTATTGGAGTCTTTTTTTGGTTTCAATGTCTTTTGATATTAGTAGTGTATCGTAGGCTCTGTAGAGTCCAAGTGCTAATACTCCTAACCCGCCTATTTTGACGGTTGCTTTCCATGCTGGGGTTGCTGCTTTGGGTAGTGTTTCTCCTTCTTTGGCTATGAAAACTGCTCCGGATGCCATGTATGCTCCTCCTGCTATCATCACGGCTGCTGATGTTAATAAACATGGGAAACAAGGCTCGTCATCGCCATTGGGTGGGGTGCTGCTCTTTTTAGGGTTGAAAACGTCAAGAATATTAGACGACATGGTTGGCGTGGAAGTGTGAGGAATATGGAATATAAGAGATAGAGAGATATGGATGTATAAGGGTGAATTGTAGAGAAATGTACGAGAATATAATGTTAATACAATAATATGAATGATAGGATCAAATCTTGATCAGATCTTCTTGATCTAATGAAATATCAGTTCATTTGGGACGCTCAAAATTGTCCTGTTATGCAAATTATGTAGCGGATTATGATCGTCACAATTGAGGCAGATCCTATGCACAATTAAATTGACATTTTCTGTTCGCGTCGTTGTCGCGCATTATTAATTGTATTCAATATTCATTTATAATGGCATTAAGTGAATTAGAAAAGCAGAGACAGGCGAATATCGCTCGAAATCAACAATTATTAAGAGATTTAGAGCTGACGGGTGGTGCTCAATCGTTTCATGATACAGTTCAAAAGAGAAAACCTACTACCGTTACTCCTAAGAAATCTGCAAAGCGCGTTTCTAAAGTCAAATCCGATCCAGAATTAACTCCAAGACGAAAATCTCGTCGATTAGAAGGAAAGAAAGCTGAGTTCGATATTGAACGTGAAACAGCCGAAAGAATCTTAATTGTTCAAAAACAAGAAGGGGAATTGGATAAAACTAGAAAAGAAGGGGAACTAAAATTATCGGAAATTGTTAAGAATGGTGAATGGGATCAAGCTATTGATTTATTATCAACTTTTGGTAAAGTTTCTCAAGGGGATTATTTTGATAAAATAAAAAAGGAAGAAGATGATGAAGAGGATGGTGTTGTTAAAAGGGAAGATGAAGAAGAAGATGCTGATGTTAAATCTAAATCTATCAAATCAGCTCGTAAAGAATTATCAAATCTTTCTTTATTTAGTGAAAAATTTCATCCTAATGATATTAAGCTTACTACTGAAAGAATCTATTCTGTTGCATTTCATCCTTCAAAATCTAAAAGAATTGCTTTAGCTGGTGATAAAGTCGGCGAATTGGGTTTATGGGATATAGATTCTTCAATTGTTAAACAAGAAGATGGCGATTATGAATATGAGGTTCCAAAAATTCTTTCATTTAAAATTCACACAAGATCTATCTCATCTATTCAAATGCCTCATTTCTCACCTGAAAAAGCTTACACTTCTTCTTATGATGGCTCAATAAGATGTCTTGATTTATTATCTGCCAAATCAATTGAGTCTTTTGTATATGATAGTGATCCAAGACATCCGGTAGGAATTTCGGACTTTTCCTTAATTGATCCAAATACTATTTATTTTACAACTCTTAATGGTGAATTTGGTATTCATGATTTGCGTACAAAACAATTATCTACTCCTAAACTTCTTCTCACTCTTCATGATAAAAAGATTGGTGGGTTTTCAGTAAATCCTTCTGCTCATTATCAAATCTGCACTGGCTCCTTAGATAGAACTCTTAAAATTTGGGATATTCGTTCAATATCTCCTATACCAGAATCTGAGGATGATGAAAAAACTGCTCACCTCTTAGGTGAATATCCAAGTAGACTCAGTATAAGTGCTACTGATTGGAATTCATCTGGTCAAATTGTATGTAACGGTTATGATGATACAATCAATATATTCAATCTATCTAAAAGTCCCAAATGGTCAAAATCCTATAAAATGACCACTAAAGAACAAACTCCAAGTGTAAGATTAAAGCATAACTGTCAAACTGGTAGATGGGTATCAATTTTAAAAGCAAAATGGCAATCTAAACCAAATGATGGACTTGAAAAATTCGTTATTGGTAATATGAAAAGATTTATTGATATTTATTCTGCTGATGGTCAACAACTTGCTCATTTAGGTGATGACCGTATGTCTGCAGTTCCTGCTGTTGTTCAATTCCACCCGACTGAAAATTGGATAATTGGTGGTAATGCCAGTGGAAAGTTGTATTTATGGGAGTAACCAATAAAGCAACGTCATGAACTTTAATGTACTATATATTATTAATAACGTTATATCAACAACCTTTTTTGTCTCCGGCGGCCGGGCTCTGCCCGAACCCGTAGCTCCTCGTGTAGCGAGGAAAATAACTCACAATGTATAATATAACTCTAAACTAAACGATTGTGCGTGATCTTTTAATACATCAGAAAGGGAATTAAGCGATAGTGATGGCGTATGAGGTAAATCGGTTGTATGTTACTGCTGGGACGGCAATAGATACATGCTTACAGTATTATATCCTCGTCACGTCCGGGTAGAGCCCGGCCACCGGAGGCAGACCCGTTGCTCAGCTCGCATTATCTTATACTTATACTTTTATTAGCTATATAACTATTTACTTAAACAGAATGGGTATCTTCATCTTCTCTTGCTTCTTTACGGGCAGTACCAAGTCCAACAATACCACGAGATTGATCTTCTCCAAGCCATGGCTTGATTGCTTCACCAAGAGCAGTTTTTGGTGCTGCGTAATAGATTACCATACCAAGTACTGTGAAAACAAATCCAACTGGATAAAGCCAGTATACGTAGTATCCAAATACTCTAATACCGATTAATAATGACCAGAAATCACTAGTTAATAAGGACAAATTGTAGAAAGCTGCTGAGGACATACGTAACAAAACTGGGCAGGTGATATAAAGAAGAAGGAGTGATAAGGTGTAACCAGCAAAATATCCACCAACTTCACTTGACCAGGTAGCATTTTGAATACTTTCACGCTCAAATATAGCTACTTGAACACCATTGATTATAACTGCAATAAATCCTAATATTCCTAAGACTTCATAAATTGGTCTTTTACTAACAAAATATTCTTGGGCTGTATTGGAAATACCATAACAGGCGGCTCCTAAAAGTACAAATAAATCTCCTTTGACCATATTAACTGCTGGATAATCCTTATCAGTGATAAAATCTGATACAACTAATAATGCCATTCCTCCAATACAAACTAAAACCCCTAAAAGTTGAGTCCAATGATAACGAACTTTAAGGAATACAAATGAAAGAATAATAACAACAACAATAGCAAAGTTATCTAATAGAGCAGCACTAAGAATATTGGTATAAGCATATGCTTTTACTACAAAATAATTACCTTGAACATCAGCAAATGCAAAGATAAAATATTTCCATCCATCGATAAATAAGATTTTAAACCATTTTTTAAATCCATATTTATAAAGAGTGTAAGGAACAAAAATAAGTGCCAGAATCGCATAATTGAATAATGTTTGAAAGGCAGGAATCGAATTACCTCCATTGGCTAAAAATGATGAAAGAGTATTGGTAGAAACAATACTCATTGACAAAATTTGCCCATGGATAAAAATAATCCAAAAATGAGGAGTTAATAAGAATTGAAATGGACGAAGGATTTTTCTGCCTTGACTTGGTGGTGTTGATTCGTTAGAAGAGAACACTTCATCTTCGTTAGAATTAGTATCCACTAAAACAGGTTCCTTGGTTACCTCGTCCATTGTATTATAATTAGATTGACTCATATTGATTCCTGTTAACTTTACTCTTGCTGATTCTGACACTTCTTACTGAAATAGTTGTGAAAATTGAAATTTTTTTATTTAAACTCGGGGATTTTGTGAATATAGAAAGAACCCAAAATCTCCAAAGTGGTACTTTCTTTAATTATTCAAAAAATAAAAAATGAAGGAGTTAAAAAATGAAGTTGATGATAAAAAAGAAGAAGGAAAAGGGGGGAAAAACCTCTTCATGAACATGAAAAAAAAAAAAAAAATTAAGAGTGGAAGCCGCACGTCATGCACAATTCAACGTCTTTTTCTCTGCCAAAAACAGTTACCCAAGACATTAAGGTGTTAGATTAAGTTGATAGCATGCATTGCCTCCGGCGGGCTGGGCTCTGCCCAGACCCGTTGCCGCGCTCCGCGCGGAAGCTCGCACGATTAAGATTAGTTTATCATTTACGGCAGGTATCCAATGGTGTAGATATATTTATAATTTGTAGGTATAGCTTTAGCAGGAGGTTCAGTTTTACTATACTATATTCTGCAACAAAATGCTCACTTCATTTTGTGGATCACTGATAGCAGCTGGCAATATGGATTATTCATAGTCACGCTTAAACGGGGATATAAATCGTTCAAATCCATTTTTTGTAATAACTTTATAAGAAGAAACATATTTTTAATAGCTACTTGGTAATAAATCAACATATAATCCTCAATTACCACACCTTTGAAAGATTTAATTCTGTAGAAGATAAAAATGACCGAGATGAACCGACCTGCCCACTTATATCGGGGTAGATTTGTTTCTCAATTGTGAAAGACACAAACTTAAGGGAAAGGATGAAAGGGCCAATCTTCACAGTGTTAGTATATTGGATTAAGTAAATGTACATCTCTTTATTCTTAATTATATATAAGCTATATATAAAAATATACACCATTATCACCAACCGCTACGGCCCATGGCGCTTACGATAAAAGGTAAGTTTTGAATAGATAGCGTTTAGGGTAAGTATTTTACTTTCCGGCGGAATTTATTAGAAATCAAATCTTATACTCAAACATATATTCATTTGGTTATGTCCAAACGATTTAGAGATGATCGTTTTGATGAAGATTATTCTAGGAAGAGATTTAATAATTCAAATGTAGAATTAAATTACGACGATGAAGGTGGAATGGTAAATGGGCATGATGAGGAGGAGAGGGAGGAGAAGGAGGAGGAGGATCAAAAAGACCAAAAGGATCAAAATCAGAAGAAGAGTAAAACCAGAAAGAAACATAAAACCAAAAGTAATAAATTTTCAGATTTAGATCATGATAATGAACAAAGAATGGCATTTCCAATCTCAATAACGAATGCTACTTCTAGCGATGGTCCACCGTTAAGTGTAGAAGATTATATATCGAGTGTTAGACATGAAGTTAAATCATTACCATCAATGGTTAGTATACGATCTAAAGAAGAAGAAGAAGAAGAATATAGTAATATGACTGTGAACCACCATGGAGAATGCTTGCAATCGCTTCAAAATACAAAACCGGCTGCATATATAATTGATCTTGAATGGCATAAGAAGTTTATAGAAGAATTTAAAATAATTCGCGAGTTAGAGAATTACACTTCTTCTGATTCACCCTCTATCCCTGCTAACCTCCCAAAGACGGTTAAAGAATGGAGAAAACTTTTCTTTTCGCCGTCTGTGGAACCCCAACAGTCCCTAATTAAATCATTTGAACTTCCATTAGTTCTTAAATTATTACATTATACACAAAAATGGATATCAATACAAATCAATCCACAATTGTCCAAATGGATATTCATACTTCTAATACGACTTCCGTCAATCTTAACAGCTGATGATGTCTCCATTCTTCGTGAATTAGCAAAAAAAGCTCGTAAAATCAAACTCAAAACCAACTCCTTAGACCCAACAACAAAATTCACAATTGATATAATAATTTCCATCACAAGCGGCATATATGGTCAAAATGACCTACTATTTATTGAATAAACACTAACCACCACCACGACCACCACCTACATAAGCCTCCGGCGGCCGGGCTTTGCCTGGACCTGTTGTTACTCGCGTAGCGAGGAAAGGCAAATATATATACGATTACGGTCTTTTTAAATTTCCTCGCGTAGCGAGGAACAACGGGTCCGGGCAGAGCCCTGCCGCCGGAGGCGTGCGTGCGAGAGGGGGATGAGGAGGAGGATAGGGGATATATTAGCGGGTTGGTCCTATACGATTTTGTTTTTTAAGATGTTTTTGACGATCTTTTTCATCTTCTTTACGATTTGTATCTGCGTGGGAAACTGCTGTTTGTTTGGTTGATCTTCGGCCATCCCATTGTACTTCTCTGGCTGCTCGTTTTATTCGAGATTTCTCTTCTTCTGTTTGGGGAGTGTTTTCGGAATCAAATAGATCACTTCGACTGCTTGCTAGACGTTTGAGATTGATGTCTACTTCATTGGTGGAAAGATTGGTTGTTGATTGTCGTCCTTGTTCTATTGCTCTTTGTTCTTTCCATGTTGGGTCGAGACTCATGATATGCATATGTTCATCAAATTTAGATTGTGGAATTGCTTCTCCTGTATATGGGGAGATGATGGTGGGTTCTTCTTTCTTATTTAATCTACTTCGAATGCTGCTTCCTGCTGGTCGAATATTCATTCCTGCTGGTGGTGATGGCCTTACAGATTTCGTAGTGGGTGGTGGAGGTTGTTCAGGTTTGCTGGGTATATGTGACGTACGTGATCCATGTTGTTCTTCTGTTTTATTAAATGCTGGAATGGATGATAAATCTATTGTACCTATTCCTGGTACAGTGAGTCGTTTAGAATCGGTGTTAGATGATCTAGTTTCTGGTTCGTAGTCAGGTGCTGCTTCTTCAATTCTGTACTTTCCAAGTCGTTTCTGTTCTAATGATGCAAATTGTATTTGTGATAATGTGATTGGTGGTGGTAATTCAGTATCTAAATCTACTTGAGTAAATTTAATAGTTTCTACCAATTTAAAATCATGCCAATCTATTTGTGCATATGCTATTCTCTCATTTTCTGCTTCTTCTGCTGTCTTCTTGTCCTTTTCTTCTTTATATGCTAACCATTCAGCTCTTTCTTTTGCATATGACAATACTTGATATTTCTTAATAGATCCAGTAGATATTCTTTCTTTAAGTTCTTCAGTTGGATTCATAACTTTCTTATATTGTTCTACTAATCCTATAAATAATAAATATAATGAATGTGTTGGTTTTAAAAAGTCATATTGGAAATTCGACTTTTCTTTATGAGATAATGAAGTTAAGAATTGATTACCAGCTTTCGCAGTATAGCGAGCAGTTAATTTGATGATTTCTAAATCTTGAGATGATATTGGTAGGAATTTTGTAGAAAATTCAAATTGATAGGGCTCCTTTGGGTTGTACTTTGTTGGTGGTTTGGTTTCGGTAGTATCATTATTACCAGCAGTATTAGTGATTGTACTACTAGTTGAATTATTATCATCTCTTCCCTCTGCTCTTCCACTCTTATGCTCTTCTAATCTCCATTCATAATATCCAAAATATGGATCATTATCATTAATAAAACTAAACTTTCCTTTATCATTACTATTTCTTATTCTTTCTAGAAATGCATTTCCTCTTCTTGCAACATAATCTACAGTTTTTTCAATAACAGTTCTTATCTCTGGAGGAGGAATAATAACACCCGAAGGTGCCGAATTTTCGTTTAATTCGGAATTATCTTCAGTCATTACAACGTTACAATAGATTTATGAAAATGATTTGACTTTACAGTACAGTATTTACTTTTCATGTTCCACTGTATGGTATAGTAGTGTAGATTGGTGATTAGATTAAAATTCTCAGCCGCGTAAATACTTGCAGTACTTCGAGGAATTTTATCCGATCGTATAGTTACACAATAAGGTTATCCCATTGACCATCAATGGTTCTTAGTTCTTATCTTCCTACATAAAGATTCGTATTTGATCCCCGAGTATGATTCTGAGAGCTTTGTCTCGAGATTGATTGCATGAGAATAGTCTTAATAGATAATGTTGTAGTCATCAGAATCATCATAGATGGAGTCATATTGCCCACTGATAAATATCCAAGACCAAGCGGTTAGTAGCATATGCATTCACTATGCATATATTCATAGAAGTAACTTATAGTTAATTGAGTAACTTAACTAACTATAACTCGCTAACTCGCCGACCCCGACCGATGCCCTTAACTAACTTATTATGTACTTAAGCACGGGCAATTAAACAATAAATTTACATTCACTATCACTATATCATCTCGTACTATATTTTACGTAAACAGTTAAACCCTTAGCTAGTTCCTTTATTAGTTGGTTAATCCACCAGCGGAGAACCGAGTTGACATTCGTGTTTTTGTACCTGCCGCAATCCCGCTTTCTTCTTTAGGGTATCAGTATGCCCGATCAAATGTGGAGAAGTCGGTTATTGTTATGTTACTCCCTGAACAGAGAGAGATCATGACAATGTGGCAAATAGTCATATGCTAATGATTACTAACTATGTTGATCGATGGTGCTCGGAGATGGACATGGACATGGACTTTTACAAAAAATAACTTCGCTTAGGAAATATATCGTGTAACTGCAATCGGTATTGCATCTATTTTTCAATACGGCATTAAGCCATTATTAACACTAACTTACCTACCACTAGATATAATAACATTATCTTGTACACGCTTAGATAATCAGTGTTATGATCTTTATATTAATTCGTATTAGATATGAACCCTTGCATACGCTAGAACAGTTTAATCAAGTCTGCCTTCTGATACTCCCTAAAACTCCACACACTCATCTTTGAGATAACTTCTAACTTAATTTATATATTATTATATCGATCATTATTACAGCTGTTTATTTAAATTATATATTTTATAATCGTAACTTACTAGCATTAATTCCCTTCCTGAAACCATCCCAATGTTACTCTATCGTATACACTATACTTCGTACAATCCATTCCTAATTATCCCCTCGGACATGAGATTTAAAGTTATCCCTGCAGCCTAACGCCATTTCGGGCAACGGAGAATCAAACTGTCCGATAAGCATTTGCATACACTAACCCATCTTTTTAGTTAAGCTTCGGAGAAATTAATGCGAGCTAACGTTAACTTAAAAAATCCTTAATTAGGAAACACTATGTGGGTATTGAAGATCTTTTCTCATATAATCGAAGGATGATTACTCGGGCCATCATGACTGTCCGAGAGGCAAATATGAGACAATGGGGAGACATATATTAAATTTTTATATAAATAGAGATCATGTATTGTTGATATTGTGTTGGATATTGGATATTACAAGTAATAGAAGCAGTTTCAATTAGTAAAGCTCATCTTTATAGTTATAAACTTGTACTTGTATTTTACAACAAATATCTACTTCCTACACCTTCTTACAACCAACTACTTTATTATAATCTTCACTTACAATGGTTGAGAGAGAAATTACTCAACTTGCTCATTCATCAACTCCAAGTATTGCAAGTATGAATGACTCCATTGGAATTCATGATAATTCTCTTGATGATGAAAAAGACATTCAATTAGAAACCAATCAAGAACACCAAGATACTCAAAATATTAACCAAGATATACCTCAAGATGAATCTCCAGATCAACCATTTAAATTGTCAAGAAGAGGTTTTATGATCTTTGGTGTTTATATGCTATTAACTATCTTAGTTGCAGTTGATTCAACTGCTCTTGGACCTGCTCTTCCAGTAATCACCTCAGAACTTAAAGGAACCACTACTCAAGCTATCTGGGCTGGTAGTTCCTATTTACTCAGTTCAGCAGTATTTTTACCTATCATTGGTTCATTATCAGAAATCTTTGGTAGAATGCCATTAACTGAAATTTCTACTGCTATCTTTTGTGTTGGTTCAATCATCTGCGCAGTAGCTCATAGCTTTACTACCCTTTTAATCGGTAGAACAATTCAAGGTGTTGGTGGAGGTGGTATCTTAGTTTTAACTGAAATTGTTGTTACTGATCTTGTTCCTCTTCGTGAAAGAGGAAAGTATTTTGGATTTATTGGTGCATGTTGGGCATTTGGTACAATTGTTGCACCATTATTTTCAACTGCTGTTACCGAAAATGCTACTTGGAGATGGATTTTTTACTTCAATTTACCAATTTGTGGAATAGCTTTAGTATTGGTTCCAATTTTAATTAAAATGCACTTGGATTATTCAAGTACTTATGAAAAGTTAAAACGAATTGATTATATTGGAATTGCAATCTTTACTGCTTCAAGTACTTCCCTCTTACTGGGTATTACATTTGGTGGAGTTAACTTCCCTTGGGCATCTTATCATGCATTACTTCCATTAATATTAGGATTCGTTGGACTTGCAGTTTTCTGCGTATATGAATATAAATATGCTACTGAACCAATGATTAGATTAGTTGTATTTTCAAACAGATCAGCATTTATTGGATATATTCAAGTATTATTCCATGGTTTAGTCTTGTGGTGTTTAATCTATTTCCTTCCATTATATTATCAAGGTGTTAAAGGCTATTCAACAATTATTTCTGGAGTTGCTGTATTGCCAGAAACTGTATTAATTGCACCAATGGCTATAATATCTGGTCAATTAATTGCTAGATTTTCTCGTTATGTATATCTATCTTGGTTTGCTTGGGGTTGTGTTACTTTAGGTTGTGGTTTATTGTATTTATTAAAACCTGATACAACAGTAGGTCAATGGATTGGTTTAAATATTCCAGTATCAATTGGTAGTGGTATATTATTTGCATCATTAAATATTAGTGTTATTGCTCCAAATACAAATGAAAATACCCCATATGCTGCTTCAATGTTGGCATTTGTAAGAGTTATGGGACAAGCAATTGGAGTTGCAATTGGTGGATCAATCTTTGCAAATAGATTGTCATCCAGGATCGATGAAAATCCTTTACTATCAGACTTTTCAAACAATTCTCAAGCTATTGCATTAGTTGAAATCATTAAACAAATGTCCGAATCTCCAGTTAAAACTGCATTGATCGCTGCTTACGATGATGCTGTAAGATTGGTATATATTGTATTAGTAGCATTTGCAGGAATATCATTCATATTAAACATTCTTGTTAAAGAATATTCCCTAGATGTTGCATATGAATCAAAGCAACATATTAATGTAGAGAAGAAAAAAGATGAAGAGTCCAAATAATTTATTTGCAAGTGAATAGGGGGTTGGTGATAGAGTAGTATCTAAGTGGTGTAGTTCTAGGTATTGATATAAAGTATAGAGCATATATATTTTAATATATTTTAATTTATTTCGAGAACTTTAACGTAAATAGTTAATGTTATAAGTCGATGTATAGGCCACCGGCCGCCAGGTAAATCATTTCAACCTTACATATGATTAAGTAATTAATATATTTACTTGTATCGATATATTGTTAAAGTTAACGAACCATATACGATATATCTGTATCTGTATTATGAACAGAACTGGTAGGGAATCGATCTCAATCGGATCCAAAAATGTGTATATTCGGGATCATTTGATGTTTATATATTATAATATTTATATATATTAATTTAAATTTATTTTTAAAGTCAAAATATCAATTGCTTATATTCAATCATTATATAAGAAGGTTCTTGGTCGCAATTAGTCTGTAACTAACGCTTAACAACTCCGCCACGAGAAGGCGACCTTCAAGGAGTCATCAGCAGGCCAGTGGCCCCTGTCCTCCACTTCTAGGTCTGAGACCTAGAAGTCACCGCTAATTTGTTAGTATTACTTACTTCTTGAAGTCCAAGTCTGAATTATATAAATATCAATAATGGTTAACAGTCATATTGATTCAATCTTACCTACTTTGTTAGTTACTACTGTAGGAAAGGGGATTATCATTCCGTGTTCCTCCTAATCACGCCCACCCTTCTTCCCCTTTCCTACAGTTCCATCTAATACTTACCATCCATATTGATTCAATCTTATCTACTTTGTTAGTTACTACTGTAGGAAAGGGGATTATCATTCCGTGTTCCTCCTAATCACGCCCACCCTTCTTCCCCTTTCCTACAGTTCCATCTAATACTTACCATCCATATTGATTCAATCTTATCTACTTTGTTAGTTACTACTGTAGGAAAGGGGATTATCATTCCGTGTTCCTCCTCATCACGCCCACCCTTCTTCCCCTTTCCTACAGTTCCATCTAATACTTACCATCCATATTGATTCATTCCTAATTTGTTAGTTACTACTGTAGGAAAGGGGATTATCATTCCGTGTTCCTCCTAATCACGCCCACCCCTTCTTCCACTTTCCTACAGTTGCATCTGATACGTACCATCCATATTGATCCAATCTAATCTAATTTGTTAGTTATCTTTTACGCTCCTCTGTTGCTTTACTTACTTCTCCAAGTCTGAATTATATGAGTCTCAACAACTGTTAATAACTTCAATCATCACCGTAAGAAGAGATCTTTCATTCGATGTTACTTCTTATCACCCCCACCCTTCCCTTCTTACAGTTTATTATTATTACCAGCTGTTGTTCCATTTTCCCTACTTTGTTAGTTACCACTGTAGGAAAGGGGATTATCATTCCGTGTTCCTCCTCATCACGCCCACCCTTCTTCCCCTTTCCTACAGTTCCATCTAATACTTACCATCCATATTGATTCATTCCTAATTTGTTAGTCCTCTCCCAATTACTTTCTCCACTAATTACTTACTTCTTGAAGTCCACTTCTGAATTATATGAATCTCAAGAACTGTTACCATCCAGATTCAATCCCATCTAATTTGTTAGCTATCTTCACTCTCCTCTGTTAATTGATTACTTACATCTATAATTGTTAGTATCCATATTATCCCAACTCATAGTATTGATAGTGAAATGTAAAAGTAAGAAAAAAATATATTAAAAGTGGGAAATATTTACAAAATATATATCTTTACTTTAAAATTATGGGGTCGAGTATGCAGGCGCAGTTGACCTACTTTATGCAGGGCGATAGGCGCATAAGTTAAGCTTCGAAGTTATGCAACATGCCCATAGTTTTTACATTCACCAAAGTGAAGAGAACTTCAACATAATATGAATAACTTAAGTAAATGAAAGATAATTGAGAGATAATTGAGCTAAAATGTAAAAATATCTTATTGTTAGTGTAATTACTATCAATGGTTACATAAGGGATTGGGATGTTCATGAATAGCGTTATACTAAGGTTCAATGGATATAGATAAGTAAGAGTTTGCCTGTTACACCAGTGATTCTACAAAATAAACAGTTTAACCGGAGGAAACTTATCATCTTTAGACATTGTATTGATAATTATTCTGATTAAGTTTAACTAGTTGAGTATAACTTTGAATCTTTCCCGTTCATTCAAATCGAATACTGTAGCCGCATTTCTTCCCCTGAGATTGCCTATTGTGGTATAGTTCATCAAATTATAGGCTCATTCAACTTATCTTTTAAGATAAGCATACAGTTAATAATCTTATTAGTTAACCAAATTTTCTTATTACGCTTCTATTTATAAATTTCAACAATTATAATTCAAAGTGTATAGATGATTTGAGAACCCGAAATGATACCAGTGGTAGCAATGATGTTGTTTGTGTTGAGAGTTTCTTGTTGAGAAACAAGTCGAAGGTCAGCGATTTCTGCGTAGGTAATCCCTCTAAGAAAAAGATAAGAGTGTTTGATTTAGCATGAACAGGAGTATTTCTGGTTAGAACCTTTGTTAATTTTGCTTTTCGGAGTTTAGATTCAGATTGTTGTATTTATTCTTCTATTGTACTACCTGGAATGTTTGTTGCTAATGATCTCATCTGCTCTTTTCCAACCAGAGGAGGTTGATGATGCATAGGCGTAAGCGTCGTTTGTAGCAGTTATAACATTGGGAAGAAGCCTACGAGATCAAACAACTACTCGTTTATCAATAATACGTTGCACTGGGTGAATACTTAAAGGAGCGTACCCGGTGTATGCAGTAGATACATCATTGGTTGAGCATTCATCAGTTTGAACAACCATTAGATTAAGAGATTTAAGTGAAGTAGGAAAGTTATTGGGTACTGATGGCGAGTGAGCAAAAGTTAATCCTAAGTTTTCAAGATTTGATAATGTAAGGATATGCTTATGACCATAAGTTTGAATAATTTGATGTTCTAATGCTACTAATTGTTTCTCTTTTATGCCTCTTTTACAAAGACTAAAGAAATGATATGAAGGATCATTTCCAGAGATGATGATCTGTTAATAACATCTTCGATCATAAGAAGAATAGTGTTAGTATCAAGAGATTCAGCAACGATACTTTGTTGAATTTTAAGCCGTTTATTGAATTCTTCATCTTGTGCTTTAGATATTAAATCTTCACTAATGAAGTATGAAACCGTAGAGATTGGTGAAGAGATAATAAGCCACCTAATTTTGATACAAATGATTTGATGCCTGATACAATATTAGCATCATGACGAGTTTCATAATCTGCTCGCACTTGACGAGCAACTTTATTGAGAGATTGGTCTGCTAAAGTGAAATTAATATCTCTTAAGATGTTAAAGAGAGTATCGTGATCTGAGTAGAGGGAAGTCTTTTTAATAGAAGAAGATGATGGGCCGATTGAAAGAGTAGTGCCAGGGTGAACTATTACTAGTACCAGCATCGCCAGCATTACCGCCAGTATTACCGCCAGCACCACCACTCTGGCCTTGTCCTTGTACTATAGATGACGGTAGATCAACTTGACCAGATTCTGTAAGTTTAAAAAAAATTCATCGATCAAACCATGATAAGCTAATAATAAGTCAAAAGATAGATTAATTAAGCCAAAGAGGAGTTACCTTACTAAATCAGTCTTTCGATCAAGTAATATTAAATGATCAATATTTTTACCAGCAAAGATATTTCAAAAATTATGAGAGAAAATACTTGCAGGAGGATTACTAAAAGAAAATGAAGAATTATTAAGATCTGGTTGAATTTGGACTATCAGTACCACCTTTACCATATAAAAATACCATATAAAATACCCATCTCATAGCAGAAGAGACATTAGTATTATCGAAAACCCCAATTCCAGTTCCAGCTGTGATTCTATTTCCATTTCTATTCCCACATACACCCCCCCACTCCCTTTACTTCTATTAATTTTCACCGTCTCTTCTGCTAATTTTGGTCTTCTTTCATCGCGTTTATTCAATATAATATCAGCTAACATATTCAACGATAATACATCCTCGTCAATAGACAGGAAAATGAATCTTCCAATTATAAATAACAACATCACCAAGCGCTCTACTTTCCTCTAAAATATGATTAAAAACAAGTGTTCTTTCAGGAACACAAATTATATTCAGTGAAGTTGGTGTACGATTATGACTTCCACCAACAACTTCAGCATCTAACAATTCTCCAGCAAGCGAGGAACCAAAAGAGCCTTTTCGATCCCCGTACTGGTCAATAAACAACACCTTTCCTCCTCCTATCACGTAAATCTATCTTATTCTCACCTCCTTGCAACCAAAATATTTTTTCAACACCATGATCCTTTAATACACTGAAATTAGGAACAACCAAATTAACCGTAGTAGTCAATTCCCTGTCCAAAATCAAGATTTTACTACTTGGTCTAATAGAATCAAGTCTTCGATATCATTCATTCAACGCATTCTCTTTAAACCCAATATAATCCATTATTGGTTACTCCTCCTTCTCCTGGTATTTGCAACATGAGATTATCTTAAATACCAAAATTTCCTCGCGCTCGTTTACTGCCTCCGGCGGCCAGGCTCTGTCAGACCCGTAGTTCTTCGCGTAGCGAGGAATTTCTAATAATTTATTGACAACTAGCCCATTATATTCTTCATTATTCCGAGCGTAGAGAGGAACTACGGGTCCGGGGAGAGCCCAGCCTCTAGAGGCTGGTGTCGAGCGGTTTCAGATTAGGTTTTTAGATTTAGAACGCACCTTAGCAGTATAATAGTTGAACTACTAACAGAGGTATGAAAGCACATGCCATTCAGATATAATACATTAGCGCAATATGATATCTTAGTATATATAATACAAGATAGTACCGTTAATTTCCTAGAATATATCTCATAATCTCGATCTCGAAAGATCCAAAGGATTGCATGATGCATTTGTCCTACATAACTTTTACGACATCTTATGGAACTTCTAAGTGTTATGCGAAAGTCACATAATATTAATTCATACCCATCATAATCAATTTCAATTAATATAAAGTTGAGTTACTTTGCCGATTTTTTCCTTTCATCTTATTTTTATTTTATTTTCAAGAAACAGTAAGTTTAGAGAATTTTGAATAAGCCACCATGCCAACTATTGCTGGACGTGAAATTACTCCTTTTATGATTTATTTACTATATAACATGGTACTCATCATTACTGGAGGAGTAAATGGTACTAATAAACCAAATTTTTGTGTAAAGAATAGATGTAACCAATTCTTTAAGGTAAATGCTATGTTCAAAGCTGAAAGAAAAGCCGATAGAAGACGTGCCAGATTTAAAGCTCCCAAACCATCAGATGATGAAATTAATTCACTTAAATCTACTCTTTTAATTTACCAACCAGTTCAATCACAAGAAAATGGCGAAGATGTTGCAACCAACTCAACCCCAAACAGAAAAGTTAGTCTTCATCCCCAAGAACTTTTACATCAAGCCATTGTCAAAGCCAAAGAATATCGTTTACATAAAGAACATCTTAGAGCTCCTATCATCCCAATGAATGCTATCACTAGAGTACCAAAAAGAGTCTTCTCTATAAATGATTCAAATGAACCTGATAAGAAGCAAAAATCAAACCCCAACTTACCCATCACCAAAAAACGTGATCCTCATACTGTGTTACATTCAAGATTCTCTGCAAAATGTTCTAGAAAGAATTGTAATCGTGCAATTAATGATAATATTGATTTTAAGTATGGTAGATTCATTTACAAAATTGGAAGTAGTAGACATCTTTAAATCAACTTTGAAACCACTTAAAAATTCAAAACTCACCTAACCTTACCTACCGCAGTCCAAATCAATTAAGTTATGGAATCCCCAGAAGAACTAGTAAGAAATCTCATTCATTAGTTCTTCCAACTTAAAAGCAAATTAAATACTTTTTACCTTCTTCTACATTGTTGGTTATTAAAAAAACTTGAGTCATATCTCTTTATCAGAATTACAAGATCATATTGGAATTCTATTTCATAATAACATGTGTTTCAAATATCAACCACCAACAACGAATCTCATTCCCATTATCACTTCACCATCTACTACGATTAGATTCAAAGACAATATTATAAATTCTTGACCTAGTCAATTAATATCACTTCACCATCCGCAACTATTAGATACAAAGACAACTTAATTAATTCTGTAACTAATTAATATTATTTATTTTAACGAACCTAACTTTGTGCCTCCGGCCCCGTTGTTCTTCGCTTCGCGAGGAATTGCCTAAGTCTAGTACTATCTATATGCGAAGCAGCTTGAGAATGAAACTAGTATCGGACCGCAATATCTAACGTGAATGCCATTGAATGGGGATCTAACTACAACAATAGTTGAACTTCTCTTTCTGTGGTTCACACACTGACGCATATAGCTACCTCCAGCGGCGGAGCTCTGCCTGAACCCGTTGTCCCTCGCATCGCGAGTAATATACTTTGTGAATAAACCCGAACACAACGGATCTGGGAGCGCCTGGCCGCCGGAGGTATGAAGTTCGTGTACAATCTGTTATTATACTACATAATTGTTAAATAATATAAAAGGGATATAAAGTCCTAAAGAGAAGCTTCAAAATGAATTGTAAATGCTGATTATTCATTGTTCTTTGGAATAGCATTTGAATATACCAATTATCACGGATTTCAGTTCTTGTAACATGGAAGGTATACCACGAAGAGCTAGATATATAATATTATATCTTAAATATTTAGTTTATAGTTAGATACTTACTATTATTGTATGTAATAACTGCTTGATAGCTGTTTGTAGCTACTTCTTCACTTTCATCATCGTGTGTACAGTGTACAATGTGTACACTAAAATATTATGTCCGCCGGGGTTCGAAGGTTAGGTCGGCTAAGAACAACTCGCGGCTAGAACCGAAATATCGGAATGCTTATCCGATGTTTATCCATCAATTAATACTATACTCACCAATGTCAGTAACAGTAAGTATATGATTTTCAATTATAATACTCATCTCTTACTAATTATATTAGCTCCATACCGATTTAGGTGATTTGAAACTGGAAATCTTCTGCGAAGCATGTCCTTTAGCAGCGGAGAACTTTCTTGCGCATTGTGCCAAAGGAACTTACAATGATACGATAATTCATCGTAATATTAAAGGTAAGTAGAAATCTCTTAAGCTAATATATAAGAAAACTCTAACTGATCAGGATTCATGGTTCAAATGGGAGATCCTACAGGGAAAGGGAAAGGAGGTGAATCAATATGGGGAGGGAAATTTAAAGATGAAATCCGTCCAACATTAAGGCATAATACAAGAGTAAGTAATTATATTTACCTCCTACTAATATCAGCTTAAAACTAACTTATAAGGGGATACTTTCAATGGCCAATAATGGACCTAACAGCAATGGAAGTCAATTCTTTATAACATACGATAAACACATCCATCTTGATGGTCAATATACGATATTTGGAAAATTAATAGATGGATGGAATACACTTGATAAACTTGAATCAGTAGAAGTAGATAAAAAGAATCGGCCAATTAATAAGATTTATATCCGACATATAACAATCCATTCCAACCCTCTAGCGTATTAACAACAACCTTCTTTTGCCCCTGGCGGCCAGGCTCTGCCCAGACTCGGTTCCCTGCGTGGAGAATAAGAACTCGCCCTATTCATCGAATTATGATGTAAAACAATGATCTAGTTCGCCTATTTATCCTCGCGTAGCGAGGAAGAACCGGTCCGGGCAGAGCCCGGCAGCCGGAGGCATACATGGGGAGGTGGCTATGTACAAGATTTATTTAGACCAATTCTATCGGAAAACAGGTTTGGTAACTTCTGCTACTTTACGTTTTCTTGTCTCTTCGAATAACACATGTCGTTGTGCTGGGAGTTGTTAGTAAATGAAATCAAAAGATAAAACCATTAAATTACTTACCTATGGGATCATATCTAACTTGTCGTACAACTGGTGATGACCTTGGTCTCATAATATATCTCATATACCCAGTTTTAGCTGTAGAGATGAGTTTTATCAACGTCATTCTAGATTTGTCTTCTGAATAAGGTGTTAGTAGGGTGAAGTTGAAGGTAAACGTGGTATTGATAGAGGTTCACAAGTTCACAAGTTTATAGATTCTCTCTAAGACCAGTTCATGGGTTTATTCGTTTACTTACTAGCCATTTTGGACGGTTATTGTGATGGGAATATGATGATTATTCTTTAAATGTAAAGTGGTGAAGTGAATATTTTATGCATGAAATTTCATTTCTATGTCATGTGATTTAGATTTAAAATCGCTGCTTATCAAAAGAAGGCTGGAAGTTCACGATCAAAAACTATCAGTTATGTGCCCTAGCTTCTATCCCACGCGTTTGTGGTTTGTGGTTTGTGGTTCGTGGCAGCAACTGTTAATTGAACTAATCAACTCTTTGGCTTAACCGCTTTGTTAGTTAAATTGAACGAAATGACGAAGATGAAAAATAGCATAGAAAATACGGTCTTACCAGGTGCGAAGGGCAGATTGGAATTGGCTTTAATTGATGCTCTGGAAATGAAAAAATCAAGTGGAGCTGTAAATTGGAATTTAATAAAAAATAAGTTTGGAGTAACTAGACCACAATTAGTAGCGTATAATAGTGTAGCAGTTAAACAACAATTAACTAATAAACCGCGTAGCAAAAATGATTTAACTGTTAAAGAAGAAAAAGAACTTGAAAGTTATGTTCTTGATCAAGTTAAACTGGGTAAACATAAGGATATTAGTTTAACTAGTGTAAGGCAATATGCACATGATTGTTTTGATGAAGATAGAGAATCAAGGAAGCGACGAAAGCTCTGGTTAACGGAGGAGACGGTTGCAAAGTTATTTGAAAAATGGGGACTTAGTGAGTATATTGGGAATGGCGGATATTCAGTATCGATTGATGGCAAAAATGGTAAAGATAGAAATGATAGGGGTTTGTCATTTGGTAAAGCATCTACCAAGGCAACGGATAGTGATGGATCTGATAGTGAAAGTGAAGGTGAAGGTGAAGATAAGCAATATGATAGTGATGGTGGTCCTGGTAATGATAATAATACTGAGCAAGGTGCTAAAGGAATCAATGGAGTAACCCACAAAGCTATTGAAATTCCTCGTGTAATTTCTCCTGGAAACCATGCTGCACAACGTGCTAAAGTATCATCACCTCAGAACCAGTTAATATCAAACAATATGGCAGAGAATGATATAGAACTAAGTGAAGATGTTGATGAAGATGAACTGACGTCTGATTATCTATTAGATCTAAAGAAAAAATACGAAGAACTATATAATGACTCTGAAGAAGTTTTAAAGCATGTGAACGAACGTTATCTCGATAAACAAGGTCAACCAAGAGCAATATCAAACCAACCATCTAGAATCACATTAGCAATAAATCGACTAAATGAAGCTATAACCCTTATAGAAGATGATCAAGACAGTCCAGCGTCGGCTAACGAAGCCAAAGCAATTTGTAGAACTCTTGTAACAGATTTAACAACAGCATTAGAAAAAGAACGACAAGAAAATCATACGAAAGAAGAATTAATAAAATATACAGTTAATATGGCTGAAAAGAATCGTTATT
This sequence comes from Sugiyamaella americana, assembly GCA_030583405.1. Classification (NCBI taxonomy): domain Eukaryota; kingdom Fungi; phylum Ascomycota; class Dipodascomycetes; order Dipodascales; family Trichomonascaceae; genus Sugiyamaella; species Sugiyamaella americana. Next base: position 43,282 of record JAJMID010000096.1, read on the forward strand.
TATTTGGAGAAATAACATATTTTGTTGATGAACTAATTAAAGCAAAGAGTGAATCTAAAATTTAATAACAATGATAATGCTTTTACTAATTTTCCATGCCTCCGGCGGCCGGGCTCTGCCCGGACCCGTTGTCGCCGCTACGCGGGGAATAAATCCTAATAAATCCAATCATTTCCATCGCTCGTCCTCCCCCCTCCACCCGCGAAGCGGACACCGCCGCCGGAGGCAATCAAAGCCGCACCATGCGAATGTTGGCAGAATGTAGCTTAGTAGAGGGTTGAATTATTATGAAGAATATATATTTAATCATTAATTAAATCAATGTCTATCCATTCTTATATAGATTCTACCTTTTCTTCATATGAAGATTTGAAAAAAAAGGTGGATGGCGAATCTGCTAGGTTGAAGGCTGATGAAACTAATTTGTTGGCTGAATTGGATGCTGAAAAATTAAGAAGTGAAAGAGAGGCAGAGGAATCAATTGATGAACTGAAGAATTATTTTTTACAATTGAATATTCTAAATGAAAATGATGAGATTGACGATGTTGATGTTGTAAATGGAATTGAAAGTGGAAATGAAAAGCAAAGGTTGAAAACTCCTGAATTATTGAAAACAAAAGCTTTACCTGATGATATTGAAATTAAATTAAATGGCGTAAGGTCATTATTACAAGTTAAGTTGGTCATTGGAAAGCTGAAAGATTTTGAATTTTTTTCAAGACGATTACAAGCTGTTATTGAAACTGAAAATGGCATTCAATCTGATGAAGCATTGGAATTGTATGATCAATTAGCTGATATTGGTGTGGAATTAGTAAATAAGGTAGGTATTGGTAGGTCGACTTCAAATTCTAAATCAAAATCATATAATTCATTTGATAATACTATACCTGATGCTAAAGTTATTAAAAAATTGGTTATTCGTTCCATTGATTATGTTAATAATAATATTTTAAACAAAATTAGAGAGAATACAAGACAAAATTTAAAAGAATGTTTGGAAAAAAATCAATGGCCAGATCAAAAAGCTTTCAAAAAATCAAATCCAAATTCTATTATTGAATTTCAAAAATTATTTAGTAATGGGTTGAAAACTGAGAGGAAGGTTAAGAAGAGCAGGGTTAGGGTAGATCAGGGTCCTAATTCAGGGTCCAATGTTCGAAAAGATACACAATCACCATCACCATCACCATCTTCATCATCTTCGCTATCACCTCCTAATTCTTTGAATGTCTTTGATATGCTCGCTCATGGAGAAGAAATTCGCTTTAGATTTCATTTTGAAACTGATAAACCAACAAATAGAATTGACAAACCAGAATGGATGTTCAACTTCATTATAAATACCATTGATAGTCATAATGAATTTTTAATGAAAATTGTACAACCAGCATTAATATCAATTACAAGATTTAATGATAGAATCTCTGTTCATGAATTCATTATTAGTTTATTACCATTCATATATAAAAAACTATTATCAAACATGAAACAATTAACATCAACATTAACAGATAACTCGGTAACTGATGAATCTTATATATTATCACATTTTGTGCATGAAATAATTTCATTTGATAATTTATTGAAAAGTAAATATTATTTTACACCGCATGACGAGCCAAATTGGAAAGGAATAGCAGGAGATATTCTATCTACTGATAATTACTTCAATAAATGGCTTGTAACCGAGAAGAATATTGCATTAAAAAGATATCAAGAAATTGATACTCCAGATAATTGGGAAATCTATTGGGATGCTGGAAATGACAATGAAATATCAATTACAAAATCAACAATAACAGCAATCAATATTAAAGATCTGTTTGAAAGTTTAACTGAACATTATAGTTCAATAAGATCAGTTAAATATCGATTGAAATTCTTACTTGAAATACAAATTTATATTTTAGATAAATATTATGAACGATTAAACGAATCCATAAAAGCATTTGATTCATATACCTCATCAATAGGAATAACAGCAGAAGACAGAGAAAAGGTATCAGGAGAACAAGGATTAACCCGATTATGTAGGACATATGGTAGTCTTTCCTATATTGTAAATGCATTAGAAGAATGGGGAGAAGATTTATTTTTCCTTGAACTATGGCAATCAGTTTCCCAAGATAATGAAGAAGGAACATTATTCGATGAAACAATTCATTCATATCAAGAAATGAAACAAAAAGTAGGAACGAAAATAACTGAATATTTAAGAAATGAAGTTCGAAATTCATTAGATGAATGTTATAGAAAAGTAGATTGGATGATAGACAACACCTCATCAGATATATCAATTACCCCCAAACTCGTACGTACAATTCAAGCAATATCACAATTATTAGGATTTCTGCGAAGATTTCAATCAGCAAATGATTATAATAGAACATGTCGTAACTTTGCATCTGAATTATCGAAATATATATGGAATCGTATAATACAAGCAAATAGATTCACAACTTCTGGAGGTAAACAACTCCTTAAAGATATAGAAGAAATGTGGACCATATGGCTCCTACCAAGAGATATATCATTCATCAAACTCGAACAAGCTTGTATCATCCTTTCCAACGAACAAATTAATATGAACTTCTCTGATGAATCAATCGACCAACTCCAACAAAATCTCAATTTAACAATCCTCACATCATCCGATATACGTAGTATTCTTCCAAGAAGAAAAACCAAATAAACCTCCCCTCCTCCTCTCTCCCCCCACAGTGCCTCCGGCAGCCGGGCTCTGCCCGGACCCGTTGTTCCGAGCTACGCTCGGAAGGTGAAGAAGTTCAAGTAGATAAGACACATAATATATTATTATTAATTCCGAGCGTAGCTCGGAACAACGGGTCCGGGCAGAGCCCGGCTACCGGAGGCACTGTGGGGGGAGAGAGGGGGAGGGGATTATCTTTCTTCTAATAGAGTGGCATTTATGGGATCGTCGAGGGGGGATTCTTGAAGTTGAATTGTGATATCTTCGGGCTGAAAAGATGTTGGAAGGGTGCTGAGACCACGTATGTTGTCTATCAGACCGACGATTCCATCATCATCGGAATCATCAGCCGATATTTTGAGATGTGAGTCCCATGCTTGTCTGACTGATGACCAACTGGATGTTGAATCATATGTTCTTGCTGATGATATTGTACGTAGATTTGGTCTGTCAATACCAGATGATTTACTTTCTGATTCTTCTTCATCTGATTCATAGATATCATATGCCATTGACGAAAGATCTTGTCCATTATGATATTCATCACGTGATATGTGATTGGTTGATACTTTTGATGTGGGAGTGGTAGTGGTAGTGGTAGTCGTAGATGAAGTTGAACTTGTTGAGAAATGATTCTCTACTAAATGATCAATAACTGGCCATCCATAGGCATTTGCAAATCTTCTACGAACTATAATATTGTTGTGTGCATCGGGTTCTAATCGTACTAATACTTTCCTCCATGTCATACCTCTATGCCATTCTCTTGCTAACTTTTCTTCTGATTTACTTTTCTCAACTTGTGTTGGGGAAGCGTTATTTGAATCATTTGTACTTTCTGTATTAATACTACTTGCACTAGTTCTTCTGCTGAAGAGCGTTGTGGATTTGGTTTTATATATTCTTGGTGGTAGGTCACTTTCACTATAGAGTTTATCATGAATTATAGCTTCTTGCCTTGATTCTGGATCATTGATAAACGCTGGTGGTGGTAATGGTGGTACTAAAACTGATATGCCTGATTCAATTGCTGATGCTGATTTGGGTATACCTGCAAATTGTAAATCATCATCAACTTCATTTCCTCCAATAGTTTGACTACGTTTATAAATCTTTCCCACCTTTTGATGACCAATTTGAGGAGCCATAAATGAAAAGAATGAAAGGAGAGGTGATGATATGGAATCAATAATATCTGATGTGATTGTACCATTAGATTTGGTTTCTGATTTATTAGGACTATCATTCGTGCTGGTAGGGTTTTTACTATCTATTGTATTAACTGTACTAGTACTATTAGAGTTTATATTATCATTACCACCACTACCATTCTTTTCTTTATTTTCTGATTCATATGGTACTTCAGTTGTAAAACTTTCTCCAGTTAATTTAGTTCCACTTGTTGATTCTCCTCTTTGTGCCATTGCTGCTTTTGATACACCTTTCCAATCAAGATATAATATTGATGAAGTTCTTAATGGAACTATACCATCATTAACTGCGTTAGCATATATAGTACGATTTTTGAATTTAAGTAATACTTTATGAGCTGGTCCAGTAGGTAAAATTTGTAATAATGGTTTAGAATGCTTTTTTAATGAACTAAATTTCCATGCTAATCCTAAGTCTCTACCCGATTTACCAGCAAATCCAACATCTAAAATGAATTTTACATATTTTGGATTCTCATTTGATAATCCTAAAAATGGAGTTGCTAAGCAGATAAAATTTTGTGGTTCAACTACCTTTTCAAAAAAATCCGGATATCCTGCTTGAATATGCGCCAATGCAAAGGTTTGTACTAATCCTCCTAAAGAATGACCAATAAATGAAATTTTTATTTTGTCAGTTATACCAGAATGATTTAATGATGGAATTAATGATTTTATTATATAATCACCCATTCTTCTTCCCAGATATTTAATACCCTTTTCTGTTCGACAAGCATTACCAAAGTATCCACGAACAATAACATTTTCTTTAGTTTTCAAAGTAATTTCGTCAATCTTTTCCTTTACATAAAACATATCTGCTCCAGTATTTGAATGTAATCCATGAGTTATTATAACTAAATGTAATGGTTTTGAAATTAATGGAGTTGGAGAATGCCAAAGATCTAAAGTATCAAGCTTTTTAACTTCTAAAGTTCCTAAAGAATCTTTAAATAATGGCTTGTGTTCAAATCCACTGTTGGATAGATTTTGTAAACAATCTTTGGTTCTACCAATATCGATTTCAAATTGAACTTTACTACTAGGAGAAAATATAATTTGTGAAACAATATCAACAATCCACGTACAAGGAGCATTTAATTTATTCATAAAAAGTTGAGCATTAAAACTTTGACCAGCTTTTAATTGTGGTTCATAACATGGTTGATCTGCTGATGAATAAGCTTTTCTATTTTGACTATAATCGGATGAACGAACATCAACATAAAGGATATAAGGACCTGCTAAATAAGCAGCTCTTAAAGCAACTGATTCTAAATTCCTTACTTTTAACCATAATGAAGAAGTAGGAGAAGAAGGAGATGATGAATTTGATGAAATAGCTGGAGTATATGTTATAACATATCTAAATATTTCTCCAACCTTTACCGATTCACGATGTCTATAAAGAAGGTCATCAGGAAGAGATGATGGGGAATTAGGAATAGGGGGCATGAGGGGTAAGAGGGTAAAAGGAGCTAGCAACGATGAAGTAGGGAGAATGAGGAGGAGTATAATAAGGAAAAGTATAATATAAAGTAGATATGAATAAGACCAAGTAATACTCTTCTTAAATTGATTATTTGCTTAGTAACTCTTTGATGAATTATGAATTATTGGCCGGCGGGGCTCGGCAATATTGGGAACTTCACTACTATTATTTACACCAGAACTGAACTAATTCCGAGACTATTTGAACGATAATTTAGTCGATAATTAAGAAAATATTGATTAGATGGATTGCTTAGTAAATTTCTCTCAACTACTATGATGAAATTATCATCAACATGAAAGTATTTAGATCAGAATCCTAATCTCAATGCATCTCCGTTAAAGTCTGTTCCACGTGACCTCAATAACATAGCAGAAGCCCAACCGTTTTACTAGAGAAAGCTTAGCTGTAAGACGCAGTCAAGGCGAAGTAGCTTGTTATAGTGAGGCTAGGCTGGCTAATAGTAGAATAGTAGAGTTATGGTAAACGTTAAAGTACCAATTTAAAAGAAAAAAAGTTCTTAAAAAAAAGTTCTTGAAAAAGATTTAGGTAGGATAGATTTTTCTTTATCACGTTCAATTAACGATTTCAAGTCCATGGATATAGTAATACGCTGTTATAGCCGTTTGATTCTTATCAAGAGGTTTTAACATGAGCTGCGTCAAGTCTACCTTGATATTACAATAACATAGTAATTTACCTACCTCATGTATTTTTAACCTTCCCTCTTTATATTTGATTTAAAAGCTGATAATACAGTGCATTACCATCATTTGTTAAACATTCCATGTTGGACTTATATATTTACTTAGAAAATTATATATAAAATTTAATATTAAATTTTGCAAAGCCCGTGGTAGTCCAGCTGGGGTGATTTCTCTGATTCATATCGGAAACACCAAACTAGCTTTATCTAAGCCAATTTTGACATTCAGTTTATAAAATGTAAATTAATGAATCTGAAATCTGACAACAAATCTAACCATTATATTTAATTTCAATTTATAGAAGATTTTTAGCAAAATTGACCTTAGGTAAATGCCCCCTGGTGTAAATAATGATTAGGGTTTATCTATAATTGATCAGGAGGATATAGAAGCGGAATAGCGTTTCCAAGGGTTCGAACATGAAAATAGAACAGACCTCGAGAAAGTATCGCCATCAAGTTACTGATTGTGTTCTAAGCTCTATGACTCTTTTCATTCGCTAAGAATTAATTTTTAATCTAGCTAATTATATAGATTGTATAACGTTACGATAATACACAATAGATTGAAGAAGGATCTTTACTCCGAGCGTAGCTCGCAACAACGGGTCCGAGCGGAGCCCGCCCGCCGGAGGCAAAAGAGAAGAAAAGAAATTAGATTAAATTATTAAATTATATAGGAAACTAAAATAAAAACAAGTTTAATTGGCATACTTGGATCTTCCTCTTAATGATTCACCATATTTGTACATAACAAATGGAATAGCAGCCATCAATAAGGTAACAAATCCTAATAAACTGGAACCCCAAGCAACTGGGAAATTTGGAGTTGCTAAAGTATCATACATTGCTTGACCAAAGAGTGGGAAAGCACATGCGAAACTGGATCTAACAAATGCATTACCAGCGAAAACAGAGGCAAGGAATCTTGGATAACTCATTGAAAGGAATGCAAATGAAGATTGGAAGATATTGAATACAGCAATGACGAAAGGAATTTCCCAGAGGATAGGTAAGATCCAATGAACTGAAGCAGTCCATCCAAAGAGGAATAATGAGATTGGCAGGAGGAAACAAACCCACATTGCGAGAACAAGGAAAGATTCAGGTTTGAAGGTATTATTTTGGAATCTTGGTACAGCATATTGAGTAAGGTAGATGAGGAAAACAACGTAGGCACAGATACAACCAACGCAGAAACCGAAATATGCAAGACCAAGTTCAATGAGAGTGAAATTATAAACACCAATAAAGACAATAGGATAAGCTTCAAAGAAGAGATAGAAACATCCATAAGCAAGAGCAATGTAAACATCAAAAGCTAATACACCAGGTTCACTGATGATTAATGCAAAAGGACGGAAGAAAATTTCTTTCAAGAAATCTTTAACATGAACATCCTTTTCTGCTAATTCTTCTTTTGTATAATATCTATCATCACCAGTTTCAGCTCTAATACGTTTAGCACGACGGTGCAATACATTTGATGGTAAAGTTTCTGGAAAGAAAAAAGATAAAGTAATAAAAGTAAATCCACAAATAGCCATTAATAACCAGAAAATATATCTATAGTCTTTAGCAATAACCATAGCAGCTCCGAGAAGTGGAGCAATAACAGGAGCAGCAACTGCACCAACTGCCCATAAACCAATAAATAAAGGAAGAATTTGTGGGGTAATGAAATCACCAAGAGTGGCACCACCAGTTGAAATAGAAGGAGAAGATAATACACCAGCAATAAATCTAGATACAACTAAACCACCGATATTTGGTGATAAAGCAGCAGGAATTTGCATTAATGCGAATAAAAATAGAGTAGCCATATAGATATGATTTCTACCAAAGGTAGCAACTTCAGATAATGGAGAGAATACCATTGGACCAATACCATAACCGAGAACAAAAAGAGAAAGATTTAGAGTACCAACTACATGACCTACTTGAAATTTTTCTTCAATTTGTTGTTGACCTGGAGTATAAATAGATGAACCCATATAAGTTGAAGTAGTAAGAATCATAACTTGAATTACTACTGTTGCCTTCTTCTTACTAGTCCAATTTTGAGGATGTTCAGGATCATCAGGACCATTCCAATCTACTAAAAATGGATCAATTTCCTTTTGAGATGTTGAATCTGAATCATTAATGGGGATTTGTTGTTCTCTAGTTTCCTTCTCTTCTTCATCTACAACAGTAGATTTAAGTACCTGTTCAGACTCCACTACTGCTTCTACATCAGAATTAGAACGTTTATGTGTAATTGATTTCTCCTCTTCAGCATCCTCCTTTGCTTGTTCATTAGCACGAGTTTGAACCTTGAAATTCGAAGGAATCTTCACAAGTCCGAAATATTCTAATGCATCAACGAAGAGAGTGTTTTTATAAGATTCTAAATAAGTCATTGTGGGTTGCTAAGTACTGCTCTATTATACAAAATTATATAGAAATTACAAACATAAAACAATGGAATTAACTATACTATTTATATTTAGTTGTAAGTAACAATAGTTTGAAATAAATTCACTTAATTTTCTTTTTGCTCGAGTAAACTTCCTTCTGTAAGGTACAGTCATCCGGAAAACCGAATGTTTTACACTGCAAAATGAGTCAGGAAGAGTATAAACCGAAAATATACTTTTTCTTTTTGATAATTGTGTGTCGTATTTATCAGTGTCGATATTGGCGATAGGCGAAGTTGGGGATGCTCGAAAAAAGCAATTATTCATCAATGAAGGATCGCCAGTGTTAGACCCTGGCGGCGGCGTTAATATCGGACAACCGTATTATGTAAGTATAGGGAGAAGGTGCTCTTAAGTCCGCGATGATTAGGAAAAGTGGGCAATAGGAAAGGCGAACGGAAAAATGCGGATAAACAGAATAATGTACATCGGCGGATGATTGACATTCAATCGATAACTGTACAGTAGGATCAAGAACCCCGTGTTACGATACTCAGTGCTATCAGTGTAACATAACAACAGAACGATACGAAAGGATAATACAATACATGAGAGAATTGTAATTACAATTCTATATATTACATATAGCATGAATAATCGTATTGCCACGTTATACAATCGATTATGTACAATAGGATATAAGTTTAACCTATTTTTCCACGGGATTTTACATCGAAATTAGTTCAAATTGTTCTAGACATTAACGGATGCAATAGCCAAATTCAGTAACTTATGTTAAAGGGTGGCAAACAGTTAAAAGCGATTTTGACAAATGAATTATGTAAGTAAATTCTATTTCGGATAAGGTTACATGGTGATTGGATACCTTAGTGGGTATAACATGCGCGTGCGGCTTAACAACTTAATTCAGCTGGTTGCTCTGTGGAGTTAACGAGAAAGTGTTGTTAAAGCCGCGAATATAAGAGTTGGGTTTTGAGAGCTAAAATAAAATAATCATTCAACATCATTCACAAAATAGAACCCCGGCAGTATGTTGAGTAAAATGTAGCTAAGAGAAGGCCAAGTTTTCAACAAATAAATATCTTACATATTTCCGCTTAATAACTTATTAGATAATTTAATTATAGAAATATCGTAATATACTAAGATACCAGAGATTTTCCTCCTACGAATTCCGATCGAACTTAAGTCATTGATATCTCCGCTGAAGCCGTCGCCGTTGTTAAGGTAATTTTCTTTAATTAACGGGTTTAGGCTGTACGATTTAACGGCAATAACAGAGTGTTCTAGTTTATAGAAGAAACTAACGGCATAGAAGTTTCCTATTTTATTATATTAGTTTCTATATCGTTAGCCTAGTATCATAGTATACCTAGTACGTATTATGGCAAAACAAGGGGAAACCAAATATGGAGCGAGTAGATAATACTTGCCCAGTCTCTCTATTATCTCTACCCTGATATATCTGGGCAAACCTGGGCTCCGATGCCTGCTGATCGTATTTTACTTAAGTGCGTAAGTTAACATTGTATTTGGCTATTCCCGCGTTTCTAACAATATAGCAACGATATATTAATAAAAATTAATTATTTGTTTATCGGTTAAATCACTTTCTATCCTTATTCATCCCCACCTTCTTCCCCGTTGTTTCGCAGTTTCGCTATTTCTCCATTCGTATTATATCTTATATACGGCAAACTGCTTCGTAAAACATAACAACATCCTGGGCGAGACTGTCTGATAACGCAGGATAACGCAGGAATCCGTTGGTTAAACTCTGCAGGGCTGATGTTATCTGCAACCAGCTGCAATCATATGCACATAACATGAACGGTTAACTCCGTTGAAGCAACTTGAAAAGTTCTAGATTAATGGTTAATTCAATCAAAGTTACATATCAAGCAGTTATTCTCACTTTATTCTAATAGTTTAATCCAATTGTATCAATTTAATGCCTCGTTCTAGTATTAGTTTGGTAAAAATTCGTTTAGAAGTTGATATACTGGACGAAAAATATGCACCAAGTCCTTGTCTCGTCGGTCCAAGTTCAGTCAGTCTAGACCTTGGTGGAACTCCGGGGGGCAGTAGATTTTGAGCTAAAAGCCGCATTTATGATTACCTCCCACCACGATGCCAAGGTTACTGCCAAGGTGTGAGTTAAATACTCACACCTGGCTCGGTCAATGCTAACGTCATGAACTTCTACAACTATCATATTACTATTTACTACCATTCAACTATTTACTACCATTCATGATTATATCAAGGTAATGTAATATCATATTAAGCTTACGTTTTAATCAATAAATGTTATTCTCCC
>JAJMID010000097.1:0-53679 GCA_030583405.1 Sugiyamaella americana
CCCTCCCTCCCACTCAACATTTATTTTTCCTAATTAAACTTTACACCTAAAGCAATCTTAACGCGTAATCATGTTTATGTTTAACTGCAAAGGAAAATCCCCACCGAATCTAAGATACTCTAAATCTGCACTCGAAATTTGTCAGGCCCCTTTTTTTATGCAGCAAATCTCCGGTCAATTAAACCCCCTTTTTTAAATTTAACGATAATGTGTATATACACGTAAGTTAACTTTTTTCCCTGTTATCAATTTTATTATAGTTGGTTAATTCATTTTTATTTAATTTTACCAATTAAAATTTGATTTAAAAATATCATTCGTTTTATTTACAATCAATAGTTTGATTCTTGTAATTTATAATTTTTGTGTGTAATTATTTTCGATTTAACTTTTTTTTTTTCTTTAATTTTGGTTGTTGGACATTGTGAAAATAACAGCGCAACGCGTTAATAATTAAAGATCGGTAAATTGCCGTCATTAATCTTTGTTTACATTCATTTTTAAATTCTTTTGACTGGTTCAAAATTATTCATGAGAAAGGTGTATAGTTAGAATTGTTTCTGTGAATTGTTTTTGTTTATTTTGTTTTACTTATTTGTTATATTTCGACAAGTTTTCAATTTTCAATCATAATGTCATTTTCTACAACTGCTTCAGTGTTTTCTCCTCATTCATTTATTAATCCAGGACCAGCTCCTGCTCCACCTCCTGATCAGAAAAATCATCAAGGACAACCTCGTAAACCTTCAAATGCAAATTCTCAATATTCTCTAAGTTATTCAAATTCCTCATCTTCATTAACTGGGTTATCTGGTTCTCCACGAAAGGACGATTATAGTAATAATTTCTCACTTCATGGTGCAAATTCATCACAATCATCTACATCTTCAACAAGTCCAACTGCAACTGCTCATGTATCAAATGGATCAACTTCATCAACAAAACAATCAAAACCACCAAAGCAAGGTTGGGTTTCGGTTAAAGAAGATGGATCAATGAGATTTATATGGACTAAGAAATATCTTGTACTTAAAGATACCTCATTAGAATTACAAAAGAATGAAGTAAGTAACTGAATCAATATCTACCTCTTATATGTACTAACTATCTAGACCTCGTCCTCTTCTCAATCTGTTCCGTTATCAACAATTTCAACTGTTACTAGAGTAGATATTAAACCTTTCTGTTTTGAAGTTATTCGCACAACTGGATTAAAATCAATCTTTGTAGCTTGTAAAAATGATTCAGAACTTTACTCTTGGATTGATGAAATTTATACAAAATGCCCATTTACAGGAGTTTCAAGTCCAACAAATTTCACTCATAAAGTTCATGTAGGATTTGATCCAACCTCTGGTGAATTTACTGGGTTACCAGAAGAATGGGCAAAATTGCTTTCAACTTCAGCAATTACTAAAGAAGATTTTACTAAAGATCCTCAAGCAGTTATGGATGTACTTAACTTTTATAGTAAAAACATTAACGGAGTTCAAGATCTTGTACAAGAAGCAAAAGGAATTCCAAAACCAACATCAGCAAATAATACTACTTATCATACACCAACAAATTCTTCTTCATTGTCAGCATCTAATTCACACCCTACTCACAACTATTCAAATTCAAATTCCCCACCAAAATCACGTCCAAATCTTCCTAGAAAAGATTCATCTTCTGATCCAAATTATAATGCTTTAACATCACAACTTCAAGAATGGACTGCTACTCCTTCAATGAAAACTTCAGCAAGTATGAATTCATTAAAATACCAAAATGGTCCTACATCGAGATCTCAAGTTCTTGCACCAATGAGACCGCCACCATCTCCAGCTCCTAATCAATTAAGTCTAACAATTCCAACAAGGACTGATCCTTCTCCCCATTCTTCACCTACTTCTTCTCCAATAGATAATCGATTACAACCACAACGAGCTGCGCCAAAGCAACCATTATCTCATAATATTAAACCAATTCAACCATTATCTGTTAATAAATCAAATCACTATCCAACTAATGGACATGGACAATCACAACCTCAATCACAACCACAATCACTACCACAATCACAACCCCAACCACAATCACAACCACAATCACAACCACAGAAACTTCGCCATGCTGATAGTAAGAAGAATCTTGACCCATATAGAACTGCACCAGTACCACCACTAAAAACAAAACAGAAAATTGATTTACCTCCAAATCAACAACAACCTCCTCAACCACCACGTCAACAATATCCCGACCAAAAGCAACTTCAAAAACAACTTCAACCAGTTAGAACTAATCCAAAACCAAATCATAAACCTCCACCAACTCCACCTGCTACAACGTCTGCTGCTGCTGCTGCTGCTGCAACTGCTGCTGCCGCTGCTGCTTTAGAAGGAGCAAATCGTAAAGAAGAAGCCAAGATTGAAAAACGTATTTCAACAATGACTGAAGGACAAATTATGCAGAAGATGAGATCAGTTGTAAGTCCAAATGATCCAACTGGTTTATATCAAAAATTGAAGAAAATTGGTCAAGGTGCTTCTGGATCAGTTTATGTAGCAAGACCACTTGGAAATGCTCCAATGATAATGACCCATAGAAGAGTTGCTATTAAACAGATTGATTTATCAACTCAACCAAGGAAAGAACTTATTGTTAATGAAATTGAAGTTATGAAGGAAAGCCAACATCCAAATATTGTTAATTTCTTGGATGCTTATTTAAGACATCCTTATGATCTTTGGGTGGTAATGGAATATATGGAAGGAGGTCCATTAACTGATATTATTGATAATAATGATCTTAGTGAAGATCAAATTTCAACTATTTGTTTTGAAACCTGTAAAGGACTTCAACATTTACATCATCAAAAGATTATTCATAGAGACATTAAAAGTGATAATATGTTACTCGATTCAGCAGGCCATGTTAAAATTACTGATTTTGGATTTTGTGCTAAACTTACTGATCAAAAGAGTAAGCGTGCAACAATGGTTGGTACTCCATATTGGATGGCACCAGAAGTTGTTAAACAAAAGGAATATGGTGCAAAGGTTGATGTTTGGTCACTTGGTATTATGGCAATTGAAATGATTGAATCAGAACCACCATATCTTAATGAAGAACCATTAAAAGCATTATATTTGATTGCAACTAATGGTACACCTAAGTTAAAACGTCCTGATAAATTATCAAAGGAAATTAAAGGATTCCTTAGTGTTTGCCTATGTGTTGATGTTAATTATAGAGCATCTACTGATGAACTTGTTAATCATGAATTCTTACGTAAAGGATGTTCATTACAAAGTTTATCTTCATTATTAGCATATAAGAATAAGAAGAGTGGTTGAGATTTTGCATTTTTGGTTATATATATATATTTGCTTTTGAATTTACATTTTATTTTATATGAAATTTACGATAATTTTTGCTTAATTTTTTTTGTTTTCTACTTTGTTTTTACCACGTTTCTTGTCACTCATTTAATGATATATATATATATGTATTTAATTTAAAATAAAACGTTATGGATAAAAAAAAAATCTATTAATCTATAGGAGTGACTTATTTAATAAATTAAATGCAACGGGAATATAGGCAAAAGTAAATGCTAACTAAATGGTAGAGTCAAGTTCCAACTATGCTACTATATTTGTAAAGGTTAAATTTAACTTGCCAGTCTTTTCATCAATTCCTTTTACTTGCACACTATGTAAATCTCTAACTACTATATCAGCACCGGCGGCTTTAACAATATCCGGGGTATACGTAGTTGCCATTCCAATAACTGTTGCGCCAGCATCTTTACCAGCTTTAATACCAGCTGGTGCATCTTCAAATACAAGGAAATCTTTTAATCCAAGACGTTCAGCTCCAAGTTTATACCCAGTTGGATCGGGTTTACCTTCAACAACATCTTCAGCAGTAATAAATACCTTTGGAGGTTGAAATTTTAAGAAATGTTTCAACCATCCTGATGCCATTGGTAAAGTACCAGAGGTAACAATACCCCAACGATCAGCAGGTAAAGCATCATGAAGTTCTCTTACACCAGGAACCGGAGTTGCAAAAGATGCCCATCTAACAGGAATAGTTGCTTCAAGTTCACCTGATGTCACTGGGTCAGCCATTTCTGGTTTCCAAATTTTTAAAATATCAATTGTTCTTCTACCATGAGAAGTTTCAAGAAGTTTATGAGAATCAATATTATGTTTTACACCAAAATCATGCCAGAACATTTCAACACATTCAGTTGAAAGCATTAAAGTACCATCAAGATCAAAAAGACAACCATCTACTGATAAATCTACAGGAGGGAGATAAATAGTTGAGTATGCTGTGGATGTTGAAGTTGGTGAATTACCACCATAAGGAGTAGAAGCAGAAGACATTATAGAAGTGGATAGTAAGGGTGTTAAGGTGATAAAGATAACTTAAAAGAGATGATAATTACTATATTATTCGTTTGCTTTTGTACTAACGTTCAATATACTATATAGAATAAATTACATCTAAATCGCCAGCGCGAGATGATCTTTTTATAACTCATGAAATCATTTTCTTTTTCTAATTAAGAACAAAAAAAACCGTCAAATCGAGTTAGTTGAATGAACGGATAAATACTGTTTAGTGTCTCATACCCTTATCGAAGACGTAACAACATGCAGGTTCTGAAAATTTCAGTGGGCTAGGGCAGTAGATCTTTTATCCGAAAAAGTAGGAACAAGGATCTCTGAGAGGTGTAGGGAGAAGTGAAATGTACTGAGAGTTTAATCAATTAAAATGGGGTGGTTATTTGCTATAATAATATTAACTGCTTTTCATACTAATGAGTTTTCCATTCTCCACGTGTTTGATCGATAATTTTAGCGCCACTTTTAGCTTCCATTGTGTCTGATAACAAACAAAGGACTTCTTCTAGTTAAAGCAGTTCAACTGTCAGTGTGTGGAACGCAGTTAGCTGCTGTTGGTTAACGCTCGGGCTGTATTGTACGGCTGAAATACGACGGTGATGTACGTTTGAACGTTAAGTTATGGAATAATTATTAACACAATTCATTTAGGAAAGTTGAGATAAGATAGACTTGATAGATTAAATTTCGTTTATTAATTGTAGAACTGATTACTATGATTTCTTGAGTTATCAAGTGGTTATAATGATTTCAAGCTGTAATCTCGCCATTAATCAATAATTATACAGCAGGGGTACATGATAATTATCGTTAAACCATAGAATAGTACATGAATATATATGAATAAACGTAGGAGATCTGCGATGGACTTTCATCAACCGCTGATTAAGGTTGTTTTGAACGGAAAAACAATCATATTAGTTTCAAGTTCTTCCAAAATGGTACTTTTCTGCATATTTTGTACCTGCCTTAGAATGCCTATCATGACGTATTGGATGTCAAAGTGAAATGACGTAAACAGTTTCAAATATAACAGCTGTTATTCGTTAACCGCAGAATTAAGTTAATGATAGACAGTTAATCATAAAAATTTCTATATATTTGTTATTTTTATAGGTAAATTAATATATACATTAGGACTGAATATCTCCGTTAAGGTAAGGTTAGTAGGATTTATAGTTTTTCCGATTGGCGTTAGGTTGTACTTATTCCGATCGATTCCATTTTGGGAATTTCGGAAAAACTTTTAGGTTAACGTTAACTAAGATGACGTAGGGGCCGTTAGGCCGTTAGGATTAAGCTACATACCATTGCAGTTCTAAATCCACTTTATTAGATATACTTGTATTCAGGTATGTTACATATTATTTGATTTTAATAGAAAGGTACGTCAGCGTGGATAGTAGATGCTAGTTAAAGATCGATTATCCATGCATCATTTGGATTTGTAAATTAACTATATAATAGAAATGACTTAAGAACTCTTGTTCTGCAAAAGTATCAATATAAATTAATATTCTTTTATTATTCGGTTCAGGGACTGGCCATTGTGTATAGTCAATGAAATTAGCAGTTACGTATATCCTTAATCGAAATTATCTAATCACGGTCATTGTATTTATTACATGCGCATTATCTATATTTAATCATATAATTTATATATTTGTTATGAAGTTTATAAGTATACAATCTGGTCTATAAGTATACAATCTGATGAAATAATTAAATAAATATTACTTCTGTTATTATTTCGATAACTAATCGATAATTTGTGTAGTATTTTAGAATTCTCATGCACGCCAACACCTACTACTATTCGTGCTTACATCTGCCTAAATCAATAGTATACTAACCGATACCTCGTTGAACAGTAAGAAATTAGAAATTATAAATTCCATAGATTAAAAACTTTCTTCATTTCTTAATTTCGTACTTTCTTTATCGAATTCCTCTCATCTTCATACAACGTTGGAGCAGGTCACGGAGTGCATAATAGCATTTAATGCAATTAAAGGAATATAGGGAAAATTTTAGAAATAGTGAAATTTCATGCATTATTGAATTGAGATTATAAACAATATCTTAAATTATAAAAATGAATAGTTCGAAATCAATCCCCACAAGGATATTTGGATTAATTCCTCGTATAGGGAGACGTTGGGCATCAAACGCTCCTGTAGCACCTTCTCCTACACAACCAACACCACCTCCCCCTCCTCCAACTCGAGGCTTTCAAGCACATAAATCAATTTTTAATAGAAAAGTTACTCAAACTGGTCCTCCCGTTGATGGCAAACAAACTGTTGGTTATGTATTACATGGTAAATTCACCAATAATAACACAATGTTAACCCTCACCCGTCGTTATGTTAGAGTTGGTAAATTAGCAGAAAAATTAACCGATCAAGAAAAGATTATTGATCAAGTCAGACCATGTCAAGAAGTGTTAGCCAGTGTTTCATCAGGTCAACTTGGTTTTAGAGGTTCCAAAAAGAATTCTTATGAAGCATCTTTTCAAACTTCAAGCAGAATGTTTAAACTGATGGAAGAAAAGGGCTATCTCAATGAAAGATTAGAGATTGTATTTCGTCAATTTGGAGAAGGTCGTGAAGCATTTCTTAATGTTCTTAATGGTAAAGAAGGTACCAAAATTCGTCCAATTGTTTATAGAGTGACTGATGGATCTAAAATTAAATTTGGTGGTGATAGACCACCAGGTCGTCGTCGTGTTTAAGCGGAGGTTCATGTATTTGCATGTATTTGCTCTAAAATTTATTTTGTACATATCTTATATTCCTATATAATGTTGCTTTCTGGGCAGAGCCCAGAAAAGAGATTAGAAGGAGCCACGAAGAATACGACGAGGAGAATATAATCTACACTAATTTAGATACCCGATTTTCATACTAAAGGTTCATTTAAACCATTGTAACGTTACTGAAATATCAGCAACTATAAATTGTATAATTATATATATGTTTCAGGATCCAGCTTAAGTTAGGAGTATAATTAGAGTGAGATAACGTATTGGCAAAGTAATTAGGAGCATTTCCCTATACTTCCCTTTACCTGCTATTACTCCATGAAGATTGTGGTAAGGGTTTAAGATAAGATTCACTGAATATTAATGTCTCCATCACGGCCAGTGAGAATGCTAACCTTATCGATAATTAAACTTAATAATAATAGCACTAGTGATGTTTGCTGCAAAATCGATTGTCGATCCAAGTTGGCAACTCCTTATCAATAAATTCGATTATGAAGAACTCATTGAACTTTACAAACTAGAATTAAGAGATTAATACGTAAGACTTTACAGACGGCTAACCTACTCCATACAACTGAATATATTCTCCTATATATAACATACAATCCTTTGACTATATGATACTTACAACGTCTAATCTACACACCCTTCTATCTTATCTTCTACCTTATCTTGGTCTCGTGAGGTTGTTATCTCTCTGCTGCTTAGTGCAAAATCATGCACCACCCGGTTTATCCCCCATAACTAGGTTTAGGGTGCACAATAATTTTTTCTCCCGACCGTTTTCACTAAGCCTGAGTTAAGCATTTTTTCCGACAGTAAATAAAAAAAATTTCCTGTTACGCCGATTCACACGGCGAATTTATTCACTAGCGGTAATTAAGCATAACTATAATCTGCACCCTACTGGCTATTTATTCCTCAAATTGTTTACTTAGTGAAGGCTCTAATTCTGCGCTTTTCCCGATCCCATAAATTTTGTTTTAAAAAGATCTCCTAATTGAGAGTTTTTTTTTTTTTTTTGGATCATGAATATTAACATTAATAGAAATTTATATTTATTAGAACTTAAAAAAAATTTAAAAAGCTTTATTGATAAGAGAAATATTAGATATATTGGTGAAGATCGAAAGTTAGGTTATAGAAGCAACAGTATATTGAATAGAAGTATAGATAGAAGTAGACATATCAACAGAAGTAATCAAGCTCAGTACAGAAAGTTTAGCACTATTTTACCAGAATTAAATCCAGTTCAAAGAAACTCACAACTAAATCAGTTAGAGAACAAGCTAGGCAAGTCGAGTAAATCAAGTGAATCTAAACGTGACAAATATCACTCTCAGCACCAACCACCACCACCTTATCCAACGCATCAACTTTCAAATCATAATACAATGACAACTACTAGTACTAGTACTGAAACTATTACAACAACCCCCTCCACCACCTCCCCTTTATCACCCGGTTATAATGCTTTTGAACACCCACAAATAAAATCAACATTATCACAAATTACTCATATTGCACCAAAGTTCACTCTCAATCAAGGTGATATTTCAGTATTATCAAGCCCTTCTCAATTTTATTCTCTTTTAAAAGAAAAGATTTCATCGGCCAAAAGTCGTATATTCTTAGCAACCTTATATATTGGAAAACAGGAACATGAATTCATTTCATGCCTCGACAAAGCACTTGATTCAAACCAAGATTTAAACCTTTACATTTTAACTGATGCATTACGTGGTACAAGAGAATCTCCAAATGCTTGTACTGCTTCATTATTAGCTCCTTTAGTAGCAAAATATGGTTCAAATAGGGTTCATTTAAGAATGTATCATACTCCCAATCTATATGGATTTCGTAAACAATATATCCCTCAAAGGTTTAATGAAGGATGGGGTTTACAGCATATGAAATTATATGGATTTGATGATGAAATTATCTTATCAGGTGCTAACCTTAGTTTAGATTATTTTACCAATCGTCAAGATCGTTATCTTTTATTTAAATCTAGTAAATTAACTGAATATTTTTTCAAAATTCATCAAGCAGTTAGTTCATTAAGTTATAAAGTTGTACCACAAACTAAGCAAGAAGATCCAGCAGGATTTAAACTTGAATGGGCAAACCATCCAAGTGTAATACCAGAACCTATTGAAGATCCAGCAACATTTATTCAAAAAGCTACTGAAACATTATTCCCACTATTAAGACCTGAAAGTAGTGAATCAGATTCTACACCTATTGCATCAAATGAACATGTTACTCATGTTTATCCAATCTCACAATTCTCACAACTTCTTCTTCCAGATACTTCAACAGAATTAACTGTTCTATCCCGTGTTCTTTCTATGATGGGAACTGATAAATTCAATTGGACTTTAACTGCTGGTTATTTTAATATTCATCCATTATTTAGTGAGAAGTTATTGAAAACATCTCCACAACATGCTGATGTGATTACTGCTGCACCACAAGCTAATGGATTTTTCCAATCTCCAGGTGTTTCTGGCCATCTTCCAGGAGCCTATTCTTTCCTTGCTCGTAACTTTCTTCATAAAATTGTTACATCAGGAAAAGGTAATAAGATTAAACTTCATGAATGGTCAAAAGGAGTTGTAAATGTAGCCGATGGTTGGTCATACCATGCAAAAGGTCTTTGGATTGGATGTCCTAATCAACCTAATCCATGTATGACGGTTGTTGGTTCATCTAACTATACCAGACGTGCTTATTCACATGATCTTGAATCAAATGTTCTTCTTGTTACATCAGACCCAATCCTTCAACAACAATTAGGTGATGAAGTTTCAAACCTCAAAATGCATTGTAAAGAAATGAGTCTTGATGATTACGAAAAAGATGATCGAAGAGCAGATTGGAAACAGAAACTGTTTGTTAGATTTATGGGCGATAAAATGTAATTAAAATTTAAGCATAATATATATCAATATATATTCCATTAGTGACGTTTTTTCTCGGTTCGAGCAGTAACAATGTTCTACCCGATCTATATATATCTATATATCTATATATATTCAGATACTGCTCACGGGCCAGCCCTTGAAATGAAGTTATCTGTGTGTACAACTTTTTAATGGATAATTAATTGTCCGGCGGAGTTACACACTGGAGAAATTTAACGCCTCATGGACGAGCCGCATCACGACCTTTATTCGGGTTATCTTATCTATAACCTAAATCACCAGCTTGAAATACATTTCCACTTGGTGATGAGTTTACGATCAAGAAGTAGAGCATCAACTGCTACTACTGGGTCACCGATACCGGCGACCAAAGAGGAGCAAGAGCAGCATGAATTGTGGAGAAAAGTAATTGCTCTCGTAAATGATAGTAACGAGAATGGTCATGCAAAGGTTAAGAAAGTATTACAGAGTATCTCACAAACAACCGACCAACTATCGCCAATACTACAAGAATCAGCATCATTATCAGAAAAGGAATTACGGCTTAAAATTTCACAAATGGAAAATATAGATGAAATAAGTACGAAATTTGCTAGATTACAAGAATTATACGAAACAGAAATATCATTTCGTGAACATGAAACAGCGTAAGTAGAATTTAGTACCTAATACACGAGAAAATAAGACTAACCAATTAGGACTTTACAAAATGCACTTGAAGCAATGAC
Source organism: Sugiyamaella americana (assembly GCA_030583405.1). Classification (NCBI taxonomy): domain Eukaryota; kingdom Fungi; phylum Ascomycota; class Dipodascomycetes; order Dipodascales; family Trichomonascaceae; genus Sugiyamaella; species Sugiyamaella americana. The sequence goes on from JAJMID010000097.1 coordinate 10,823, forward strand.
TTCACTAATATCATCAGTACAATCAGTATCAGAAGCTTCAACACCAGTATTTACCGGATCAAGTACAACTGGAAGTAGTCTAGCAGGAACATCATTTAAAAAGAGAAGAAGGGGCCCAGAAGATGCTGGTGGTAAAACAACATTTACTAAACGAGGAAAATTATCGGGATCTCAATCATATTCATCATCTTCATCATTAAATTCATCATTCACAAACAACGATACTTCATCAAATAATTCACAATTCAAAATTGGATCACAAGTTGCGTTTCGATTAAGAAAGCATAAAGGAGGAGAGGAAGAATGGATTCAATGTGAAGTTACAAAAGTGATTACAGAAGGTGTTAGATTTGAAGTTCAAGATCCTGAACCAGATGAAAATAATAATCCAGGACAATCCTATAAAGCAGGTATAAAAGATATTTTACCTATACCAATAGACCAAGAGAATTCTTCATTACCAACATTTCCACCTCGTACAGTTGTTCTTGCAAGATATCCAGAAACAACGACATTTTATAGAGCGGAGGTAATAGTTGACAACAGTAAAAAGGATGGTAAATGTCGATTGAAATTTGAAGGTGAAGAAGAAGAAGGTAAGGAAACTGAAGTTGATCGTCGTCTTGTTCTTCCTATTCGTTAACACGTTCATTGCCTCCGGCGACCGGGCTTTGCCCGGACCCGTTGTTCCTCGCTACGCGAGGAAATGCTTGGAAGCTAATCAGAGATATATATCTATTCGAAACTGTAATGTACTATATAATGCCAAATTTGAAATTGTTAATTCACTCATTGAACGATAACGCGTCTCTCCCCGCGGAGCGGGGCAACGGGTCCTGAGTTCGGCCGCCGGAGGCAATCAAAAAAAAGAATACTAGCAATTATTTTATTACCCACTTACAAGCAACTTATACACTATTTTAATGAATATAATTAACAAATGAAATACTTAAATCACGATTACCATAATTATAGCCACTCAATTTATTGATTGCAATTTGAGCGGTTTCAACACTGTCAAATTGAACTACACCAGAGCCTGCGGATCTACCATTTGGTAAGAGTTGGATTTCTGCTTTTTCAACTGGTCCAATTGTTCTGAATAGGTCATCAAGGTCTTGGTTGGTGGTTGACCATGGTAGATTTCCTACATAAATAGTACTGCTTTGTTCGCCTTGACCTTTAGCACCATCAGTAAAAGGATTTGGAACTGCATCAACTGGTCTTGCAAATCCACTACTAGCACCAAATCCAGCACCTCTTGATGATCCTACAAATTTATCTTCCCTAACTTCTAATTGACGACCTTGTAATTCATACCCATTGTATTGTTGAATTGCTCTTTGTGCAGCTTCTGGTGTATCAAATAATACACTACCAGTTCCTCTTGATCTTCCATTGAATGTTTGTTGAACATCTGCTCTAATAACATTACCAGAATTACGGAATAAATCTTTAAGATCTTGCCAACCAACTTGATATGGTAAATTTGTTATAAATAATTTACAACCTGGTTGAACATTGGTACTACCACCACCATTACCACCACCTACGCCATTTCCTTTAAATCCACCAGAATTAGGTTCTCTGTGTCCAGTTTCCCTATCTTCTCTCACAAAGACTAATCTACCATTTAATGTTTGATTACTCAAAGTTTCAACTGCTCTTTGGGCTTCCTCGGCACTAGCATATTCAACAACCCCGCATCCTTTTGATCTACCAGTTGAAGTTAAAAGTACATCAGCATGAACAACATCACCTGCTTGTTTCATAAAATCTTTTAATTGTTGCCATTTAACATCATATGATAAATTTCCAACATAAACTCTTCTTTCTTGAGGTCCTGCTGCTCCTCTAAAATGATCACTTCCTGCCATTCTGTTTTGTCGGTAACTATCTCCTCCTCTTCTATAGGAATTATATGAATCGTCTCTTGATCTTATAGTTGATTCAAAATCTCTTCTTCTTGGTGAACTTGATCTTGACCTATCTCTTCTAGAATCTTGACGCTAAAGTGGTTAGTTAGTGTATCTTGTAGGTTGCTTTAGGTTACTGCCTCATCTTCAACATTCAATTTGGTAGTCCATTAATTACAATTACTGCTAGGTTTGAATGTACTATAGTATTAAACTATTACTAAGGTATTTACTCGATAAGAGCGAGGTAATTAAAAACTATAATACTATTCAACTATCATCCTTACTATCACTACCATACCATCACCATCACTATAATATACTTTTAACAATACCCTCTTCGTAGACGTTCTTATACAACACCATACTACCTCATACTCTAATCAACACAATTTCAACTTACTTTATCTCTTATCAATCAATCACTTCAACTTCAATCGTCGTCGTCTTCTTCTTCTTCTTCTCTCCTACCAAACACTTCCTACTCCGACCTCCAATCGTTTCGCAACTTCCTTCTCTTTTAATACAATAAAAAAAATTGAATAACTCAAATTAGAATCACTCTGGTTTTTTTCTATATTTCTTTTAATTCTTCTTTTAATTCCTATTTGAAATTTAAAAAAAAAATTAATAAATAATGAAAAAACGTCAAGATGGTAAATCGCGTGGTGGTTTTACCGCTTGCTAATCATGGATTATTTGGGTGGGAGTTTGTTGTTCTTGCTTGCATTCGAGTGTGTGCCTCGTTTGTACTATGCACATGTGCAGATTGTGTTGTTTATCATTGAGCTTTCTCCACAGAGTCTGATGTAAGATTAGCGAAGGTTATAAGATTTGGAGGAGGGAGGGGAGTTGAGATTTTGGTGTTAAAATTATTATTAAAATTTTATTCTTTTCAATATTCTTCTATAACTGTTAAATCGAATAAAATCATTTTGTAATAATAATAATATTTGTATCTTCAGTTTCAATCAAATGAGTTCAATGAATTCAATTACCAACCCAGTATTAAATATATACCTTAAAGGCGGCTGAGACAAGGTCATTCATATTTCATATTGAAGTACTGAAGGCAGACCGCCTTTATAATGGTTAAGGTGGTGTTGACGGTGTTAATTTTGGTGCCGAGTTTGACCATTTATTAGTGAGGTTAGGGTATATAGAGGGGAGTTGGGAGTTGGGAGTTGAGAATAACGCGATTGAGCGCTTAGTTGAGATAAGGTTGGGAGTAAAGTAAAATAATGAGCAGATACGAGATTGTCAGTGATAGTAAGTTAGGAGGTGATGCAAGTTATAAGGATTAAATCTCGAAGAAGTGTTCGTGAAGATCTGTGTATCTCTTGAACATGAGATGAATCAAGAAAGAGGTTAAGATGGATTTAGTTGTGAGTAATATAGTCAGTATAATCAATAATAATGAGGTGAAACAATTGGTGATTTAGTTTTGTTGTATGTTATTGGTGAGTTAATTTGATGGAATGGTTGAATGAATGAATGAATGATTCTTAGAAAGCATGAATAATTGTGTGAATGGGTAGAGTTAGTAGTGATTAATGAATATAATCAATTCAGCAAGTGTTTTATAGTGAACCTAAATTGTTAAGATAGTAGTATTGTGATTAGCAGATAATCTATACCAGTAAGCATAAATAGTAATAGTAGTAGTAATTGTAATATAGCAAAGGGTAATAATAGCATAGCAGCATGAATAGTGATAGTGATAGTGATAGTGATAGTGATAGTGATAGTAATAGTGATAGTAATAGTAACAATAACAGTAAGAATAGCAATTACAGCAATATTCATTCCACTTGATATTATCTCATTGTGAAATATAGATAGGTTGAAGATAAGGTTGAGGATAAGGTTCAGGATGAGGTAGAGGATGGTTGAGTAGAGTGACTAAGAGAAATTCAGAATCCAAATGAATAACATGACTAACAATAACATCTTATCAATTACAATATTAGCTTAGATTTAATTATACGAATACAGTAAAAACTTCTAATAGATGAATAAAATCAACAGCGTCGAGAAAGATAAAATCACTAAGAAAAGTCAGTTAGAGTTATTTAAAACTACATTGCTTAACCTACATTCCTCTTCATTTTCTAATTCCCTTTCACCTTATTAACTAACATCAAATTCCAGCCATCATCCCATTCAATATTATTCTATTCTTTCATCATCTCTAACTCATTCATTACTCTTCTCCTTCCCTTCCCTTCCATTCCATTCTATTCTTTTTACTTACCATATAATCTCCAAAATCAGCTAGTAAAGTTAGTAACGATCATATCATGAATACCATACGCTATATATAACACATAACCATATGTATACTTACTCATTTTAATTAATACTTTTATACAATCTAGAAATGTTAGTTAACACCTATTATAAACAAGACCGAGACGATTATACTCACATTTACTAATATACAGAGAGCGATGTTAAACTAAATTTTCACTAATGATACTAATGATGCCCACCAACAAATAATATAACGTAATTATAATAATAGTTATAAAATGATTTCTTGTAAGTTTTGGATCGGATTATTTGTCAAACTGTAGTTACTCGAAGCTAAAACTCTAACCACAGCAGCGCAAGCTAGCCGTATAAGCATATATTAGATCTGATCGACATAATCCCCCTGGAACTCCTAGATATTAGCAGAACCTAATTGACTAGATAATACTATATTTCTTCAATCAAAATGACAGAAAATATACAAATTGGATTAACAAATGAACCATTAAATCCATTAGAGTTAATAGATTTTGTTCGTACACCACATGCAGGAGCCATAGTATATTTTGGTGGTATAACGAGAGATAATATGGATGGCAAGCAAGTCAAACATTTATCTTACGAGGCATATGAACCATTAGCAATTAAAACATTAACAGCAATAGCTACAGAAGCAATTGAAAAATTTACAATCAATAGTCAAGAATATATTTGTAAAGCAGCAATAGTACATAGATTAGGAGAAGTTCCAATACAAGAAGAAAGTATAATAATAGCTATTAGTGCAGGACATAGAAAAGAAGCATGGGCAGCAGCAGAATGGATATTAGAAAGAGTAAAAGAAAGTACTGAAATCTGGAAAAATGAAGTATATAATGATGGAACATCTATATGGAAAGCTAATGATGGCACCAAGCCTTTGCATTGATCGTCCTTGTGCCTCCGGCGGCCGGGCTCTGCCCGGACTCGTAGTCCGCGCTCCGCGCGGATGCTGTGTACACCCACGGTATTTTCCTCGCTTCGCGAGGAACAACGGGTCCGGGCAGAGCCCGGCCGCCGGAGGCAATACTATAGGAAGATATAAGTGTAGTTTATTTATCAGTAGTAACTCGGGACTGACGATGAACAAATGTAACATAATCGGAATATTTAGGACAATCAAAGATCCGGTCTTCTACCATTTGTGCCATGAATTCAAGCTCAGATCCATCAAGACCCTGTCTTGCTATTTGAAGTCCAAGGAATGTCAGCTTAGCTTTGGTTGCAAAATATTCGATAAGTGATCGAGTTTGTCTTGATATTTCTGTATTTAATTCTGGTAATTCATTCATATACGGATTAATTGATTGAAGATTGCTAACGTTAAATAAATCTTGAAGTAATAATGGTGATACTAATTGATGTAACCATAATATTAATGATTGTCCATTATATAATAAATAAGCTCCTCCTTCTTCGAGGAATGAAGTACTTGCTCTCGCATTAATAGGCATGTTGAATGACTTTTCATTATATTCACAATCTGTTGAACGAAGATTGTGAAGTCCTATTATACGGGGATATAGATAAAGTGATAATTCATCCGCATCCATTGAATTTATTGCTGATATTGTATTAATACGGCTATCTGTTGATATATATGTTGAATCTCTTAATGCTCTTGATTTCTGTAACGCAAGACAATTAATTATAAATCCTCTTAATGATACTGGCATTAATAATAAGGTTGGTGCTAGTACTGCTCCAGCATATTTTCTATATTGTGAAAATACTTCAACTATACGATCTTGTAATTGTAATCTAATTTCTTTCAATGGTTTTGGTGATTCAATAATACGAGTAATGATTTCTCTTGTTATAATTCCCATACAACTATCAATATCTACATAATTCATTAATGGTTTAAATTGTTCAGTTACAGATGTAACTATATTGGTAACTCTCACTCTTCTTTCTCCATTTGATGCAGTATACAGTAAAGCAGCTTGAAAATGTGCGTCTAGTTTTGTATCTAATTTACCATCATATGTAAAAAGTACTCCAATGGTTGAGCGTGAATCTACAATACCAAATACTGGATCATCTTGGCAATCATGTTGTTGGTACATGTTACCATAATACGCAGCAACTTGAAGACCATTTGAACAACGAACTTTAAGTTGAGCTTGAAACCCTGTTTCAACTGATACTGACCGGATTAATTCTGCTATAAATCGTTTACCATCTCTTTCTGGAACAAAGTGTGGGAAATAATGAATATGACCACCCGATTTATTTGATACTTGTCCAATATTAGCTATATCTATAAATGTAGTAGGTGAAATAAAAAAGTCTAATCCTATACCTGCTTTAGCATAGTTTTTACCAAGATCTATATAATATTGAGAACTTGGTTTATAAAGTTCCTTTTCTGCTTCTAAACTTTTTTGTGAAGTTTCTCTAAAATGTAAATGTCCTGGACCAATAGTTGGTAAACAATTAATAATAGCAGTAACTTTACCACCAGTTGATTTTAATGCTTGTAATCCTACTTCTAATGCTGCGCCAAGAGCAATTTCACTATTATATGTTTGTTCAAATAAAAGATCAATACGATCAAGTAATTGTTCAATAACAACTTGTGATTCAATTGGATCTACAAATAATCCTATTTCAATTGGTACAAATGGATCGTTAACTTCATTCATAACAATCATTTGCGGTTGTTCAAGAGCTGGATTAAGATTATAAAAATGAATAGATTTATCAAAAGTAGCAATAGCAATTTTACAACCTTTTGGGAGGTAACCAATGGAAATATTTTCGTCGCCACTATCAGTATTATCGTTTATATCATCGTTTGTATTCTTTTCCCCTGTATTCTTTTCATTATTATCATTTTCTCTTTCTTCATATAATACGCTTCTTATTGCTTCAGCAGCTAATTTTGGTAGATTCTTTTTCATTGATTCTTGACTCACATCAATTAAAAACAATTGTTTTAAACATGATGGTTCAATTCCTTCCTCTTTCCAATAATCTTGACCAACTGCTATATCATATGTGCCTAAAGCCAACTCTGGTCTCTCCTCCCAATCAATCCTCCTATTACTTGCATCAATTGGTTGAAAATAATCACCATTAACATAATTAGCAAATTGACACATATTACAAACAAATTTAGTTCCTCCTTCTGTAAATATCATTGATGGATTTATATAAGTCCTACACCTCCTACACCTTGGTGGCTCCATATTTGTGAAATCAGATATTGGAATTAAATCACTTGCAAATGGTTTTATAATCATTCCTAATGGTAATTTCGTTATTTCTCTCAATTGCTCAGTTGCCGGTACATTATACATTGTGAGTCTTGAAAAATTTGGGCCTGAAACACCTTGATCTAATACTTGATAATCTGTTGCAGCAGGAGGAGGTGATGGATGTTGAAATGTTTTAAATACTGGTTCAGGACCTAATAGTTGTTGAGCAACTTCACGATCTTCAACTATAGAAGGAACTGAATTAACATTTTTAAATGAACGAATTGATTTCTCTGATTGTTGATTTGGTTCAGGACCTAACTGAGTACCTATATTTGGAGATGTATTTACAGCATAGATATCACTTGGTTGAGATTGAAATTGAGATTGAAATTGAGATTGATATGATGATTGAAATTGAGATTCACCATTAACACCCATATCAGCAGGAATAAATGGTACACCATTGATATCATTATTGGGTTCTATACCTCCTCCACCTGACTCCATATACCCAGGATTAGTATCAATCAAATTAGCAGGGTTTATAGCTCCTGCTCCATATAAATTATGATATGCATGAACATGTTTTTTCTTATGATGAGATGGTATTAATGGAGGAGGAGAGTTACCTCCACTAACATCTAAATTTTCAATTCCTTCAATTACTCTATCAACCATTCTATATTATCATAATAAAGAAAAGAAAAAGTTGAAATTGTAAACTCTCTTTTGCCAGATTTCAGATATAAGAAAAACGTAAGTTAATTTAAAGTTTAATATATAAATAGTGATCATCAGGTTACCTGCTGTCGGTAAGAAGAGGTTGAAAGCCGTATGATAAGCTTTTATGCAGGGTTTCGATGGACGCGAAAGGATCGCGTTTGTTTTCATTGATCTTTTTCGTGTTTAAGTGGGCTTGTTAAGTTTCCTCGATATTTTGTGAAATGGGAGTAGCTGGTAAGTAGTTGAGGGTAGTTTGTGTATTTTTTCAGTGGTACTAATGTAGTTTGGATGATTTCTCATTTCATTGTATGCTAACTCTTTAGGCTTATTGAAAACTTTGAAATCAGTTGGTACTGATACTTCAATTGAAATTTATAAAGATCAATGTATTGGAATTGATGGTTATTCATGGCTTCATAAATCAGCAGCTACTTGTGCTCAAGATTTAGCACTTGGTAATCCAACTACAAAATTTATAGACTATTTTGAAAGACGCATTCAACTCCTTCAACAGTATAAGATTAAACCATTCGTTGTATTTGATGGTGATAAATTACCCACCAAGTCAAGTGTTGAAAATGATCGGGAGAAGAATCGTTTAGAAGCAAAAACAAAAGCAATGAATTTATTAAGAGAAGGAAAAGTTCGACAAGCCCAAGATCAATTTTTAAAAGCAGTAGATGTTTCACCTACAATGGCAGCTATGGTAATTGAAATGTTGAAACGTCGTGGAATATCATATATTGTTGCACCATATGAAGCAGATGCTCAACTAGTATATCTTGAAAGAAAAGGATATATCCAAGGAATTATATCTGAAGATTCAGATTTATTAATATTTGGTGCTCAATGTTTAATAACCAAAATGGATCATGTTGGAAAATGTATTGAAATTCGTAGGGATAAATTTCATAAATGTACTGATATGGCATTGGGTGATTTTAGTGCTGAAAATTTAAGAACAATGGCAATTCTATCTGGTTGTGATTATTCTCCAGGTATACCTGGTATTGGACCGGTTAAAGCTTATAATCTTGTACGACGTTATCGGGAGTACGAACGAGTAAGTTGATAGTAAAAAGGAGATGGTATATATTTTTATATAATTATATACTTGTACTAACATAATAGTTAATTCAAATGGTTAGAATGGAAGGTAATGTGAAAGTTCCTGATGGGTTTGATGATATTTATAAAAGAGCAACTTTAACTTTTCAATATCAAAGGGTATTCTGTATAGAGAAAGATAAATTAGTTACCTTAACTGAAATAACTGAAGAAATAACCACTCCTGAATTTGATACATTCATAGGACCAGAAATTGAAACTGAATTGAGTAGAGAAATTGCAAAAGGAATAGTAGATCCGATAACTAAACAGAAAATTATTGTACCTTTTTTGAAAAATACTGGAATGGCTCATAAAACATTTAGTACTCCAGTGGGTGTTGGGAATGGTACAGTTGGTAATGCATTCCATGCAATAAGAGCTAGAAGGGTTGTAACATCACCAGCTACTGGATCATCTTCAACAAAACCTATTACCTCATTTTTCACCTCTACTCAAAAGTTTACACCAAAGAGAACAGCAACCCAGGTAATTACAAAATCAGGATCACATGGTACATTTGAACAATTTGCTGCTACTTCACCAACAGTAAGAGGTATTGGTTCTAATACAATCACTCCTAGTAAATCTTTCTCACAAACATCTACTTCGATAACTCAATCAACCCCAAGCCGTGTTGTTCTATCAGAAAGGTCATCTAATATATCCACACCAAATGATTCTATTTTATCTAAAAGACTTCACAAATTTATCGATTCAGATAGTGAATCAGATGGTGAATTCGATAGAAGTGTTAGTAGTTTTTTTGCTAAAAAAAGTATAACTCCCACTTCTTCAAATAAATCACAATTTTCTGACGATTCATCGGATTCTTCACCAGAAAAGATAAAAGTTCTTAGTCCATTCACATCACCATATAGATCTACACCTCGACCACCACCAACTTTTACAGCTAAATCAAATATATCTCTCGATCGATTTATTTATTCAGAGAAACATTAAACATCAATTCTAGCGTATAAAATTTTATGTATTTAACTCTTAGCATTGTCTGCATTATATATTATACTATATATGTATTTATTTTAACTACATTTACAAAACTCTACCAAGATCATTGTGATTAATTTTTTGTTCATTGCTAGAGACTTTCTTAAGTGATCTTCCTTTTTGAATTTCTCCTAAAAGATTAGAGATATTGGGGAGGCCAGGGGCGGCAGGTGGGGTTGAAGCTGGTGCAAAACCATTAGGAGGAGGTGGTGGCGGAGCATCACCGGGAGGTGGGGGAGCAAATCCAGCAGGTGGTGGTGGGGGAGGTGGTGCAAATCCAGTTGGAGGAGGAGGGGGAGGTGGTGCAAATCCAGTTGGAGGAGGAGGGGGTGGTGCTTGTGGTGCATCTCCTGGAGGTGGTGGTACAAATTCACCAGATGGTGGTGGTGGAGGTGGAGGAGCATCGCCTGGTGGTGGTGGTGCTAATCCATTAGGAGGAGGTAGAGAACTTCCATTTTGTTCAGTAAATGGTGCCGATTCAGAAGGTGTTGATACAGCAGCAGATACAGCAGCTGCTACAGCAGGTGTTGAAACTTCTTCTCTACTTTGTACTCCATTTACTAATGAACTTGTACTAGAAGCAGGGGTTACAAATTCTGACGCTTGTGTTGAATTAGGAACTGAAGATTGACGTACTGGAGGTGCCATTGAACCAAATAAGATTGAAGCTAATTGTGACGGATTAGCAGGTCCGCGGAGTCCATCTTCATCTTCTGATGATTCGTCTTCTGATGAATGATCACCCCAATCATCATCAGATTGACCACGTTGTTTACGACGTTGTGATGCAATAGCAACTGGATCAATATCAACTTTTTCAACTTTAGGTTCAGTTTGAGGACGAAAGAATGGGTTATGATCGGTTTTAGGAGTAGCAGATGGAGCAGTGGTAGTGGTAGTTGTAGTTGTAGTGGTAGTTGTTGATGAAGTATTTGTTGTAGAAGGTGTATTTCTAAAGAAAGGATTGTTTCCAGTTGGTGAAGTAACTGGTTGTGCAGATGTAGTTGTTGGGATTGAAAGTGAAGGAGTAGAAACTTCTCTTTGTTGTTCTAGTTGAGTATTTGGTTGAACTTGTACTGATTCAGTTGATACTGGTTCATTTTCTGCTAATAGTGCCCTTTCCCTCTCCTTTGCTGCTTCAATTTCTGCCTTAAGTGCAGCTCTTCTTTCTTCCTTTAATTTTCTTTTAGCAGCATCCGCAGCTTGTTTCTTTTCAGCAGCTTCAGCAGCTTGCTTTCTTTCAGCAGCATCTTGTTCTAATTTCTTAAGTCGTTCTTCTTGAGCAGCTTTTAACCGAAGCAATTCAGCTTCTTCTTCATCATCAGATGAATCATCTTCATGAGCAGTAGCAATTTGCTTACTGATTTCAGGTTGAGAAGGTGATGGTTTAGCTGATGGTACTTCTCTATGCTTTGGTGGAGGAGGTGGTTGTTTTTTAACTACAGGAGCTGGAGTTGGAGTTGGAGTTGGAGTAGCAGTTGGTGTTGCAGTAACTGTAGATGGTGTTGAATCATCTGATGGTGGATTAAAAGCAGATGATGTTTTTGGTTTACGAGAAATACCTAAAGCTGCTAATCTTTCATTCATACGACGTTCAGCTTCTGCTTTAACATAAGCAATTCTATCTTGAGAGTTTTGAGGTGCTGGTGATGGTCTTGATTCAGTTGATTTAGTAGTAGTTGTTGAATTAGTAGAAGTAGTAGAATGATTAGAATTACCAGTAGAAACATTAACACTACTTCTATCACTAACTCTTGGTAATGAATATATAAATTGCTTAACATCATCTTCAACACCAATGGCATCTTCCCATCTTCTTCTTTCTCTATCATTATGTATATCATCAGAAGTTTCTCTTAATGAACTTTCTAAATCGCTCTTCAATTGAGTAACACTTTCTTCGACATCAATAAACATTCTTTCATTCTTTTCCTTTTCACCATTAATCTTTGTTGATTCAATTGCTTGTAATTCTTCAAACTTTTCAAGATCACTTGCATCACTATCAATTGGTTTGCCAGTTAATGCTGCCATACGAGCTTTTACAATTGCTCTTGATTTTGCTTTACGTCTATCAGAATCAGTAATAGCCCCATTAATTCCAGTTCCAACGATAGTTGCCCCAGGATGTTGCTTTTCAAAATTAATTCTAAAAATTTCTAACTTTGTTTGTGCGATTTCTCCTTCAATTTTTCTAACATCAGAAGTTAACTGAGGAAGTAAATCAGTTTGTGCATTTAATTTTCTTAACAATTGACGACGTTCATGGGTTATATCACCAGTAGAAAGTAAAGAAGCTTCTGGATAACTTGTTAATTCCTTTTGAACTTTTAAAATTCTTGCTTTAAGATCATCAATTGCATTTCTATCTCGTGATTCAAGTGTTTCAACTGCTGAATAGTCTTCTTCATCTCTAGCATCAACAGCATCTAGTAGAATCTTCTTTTCTTTAATTGCCTTCTTCAATTGTTCTATAGACATTTTATTAATATCATTTGATGATGAAAAATCATTCTTTGTTTCATTTTCATCATTACGTCTATTTCTATGACGAGAACTTGATACATAACCACCAAAATCAGCATCATTATTTTTATAAACTGTTGCATCTTTACGAATTCTAAGATCATTTGCATCTTCTTTAAATGACCGTCCCTTAAGATAAGAGACCTTACCACCACCACCAGTACCTTGTGCTTCTAAACTATTTGTTCTTAAAAAGCTTTTAATTTGTGAAACAGAATCTTTAAAATTACGACTTGATGGTGGAATCAACTCTGCTGGTAATCTTGATGGCAATGGATAACCATTCAACCTTCTATAAATTAAATGCATTGCAACAGCAAACTCATCTTTATCTAATTTTCCTTTATTACTAGGATCACATAAATTCCAAATAGTTTCTAAATCTTCTCTGTTAAGACCACTTTTACCAAAAATACCAATAGCTTGTTCACCACCAATAAAACCCACTTGTTTTGTATCCCAAGCATTAAATACACTATCATAAATATTCTTTTCATCTTTAGTAATTGCCCATTCAATTTTTGCATTTCCTTGTAATTCAGTAGAAGAATAATTTACATTTGAATTCATACCAATACTAGGCATAAATCTATCTTTAAAAGCTTCAATACCAGGAAGTCCACTACCAGGAGTATTAATAAAACCCCATTGACCTGGTTTACCAGTTGGTTGTGCTGTTAATGGTTGAGGTTGATAACCAGTAGCTTGTGGTTGAAATCCTCCAGTAGCTTGTGATTGAAGAGTAGAATTATATCCAGTTGGTTGTTGTTGAAAACCTCCAGTAGAACCACCATAACCGGTTACTTGATTTCCAAGAGATTGTTGTGAATTTGCAAATCCAGTTGGTTGTGATTGTAAAGATAGTTGAGAACCATAACCAGTTGATTGAGACTGAAGTGGAATTGGTTGTGTTTGTTGATATTGTGGTTGAGTTACTTGTTGTTGTTGTTGCTGCTGTTGTTGTTGAGCAAAACCTCCTGTTGGTTGACTTGTTAAACCTATATTACTAATACCAGTTGCACTACCATTACCGTTACCAACATTAAAATCTGGTACATAAGAAGGACGATGAGCAGAACTGCTATTATTATTACTACTACTTGTACCGCTTCCACCTTCCTCATCAGCAACTCCAAATGAAATTATATCAACTAAACTTGTAACTTCATTCAAAATCTTATCTGGTAATTTAGTTGGAATTGATTGTCCTTTTAGTACCAAACTACATAAATACATTGCCAAAGCAAATTCTGGAAATAATAATCTTCCTGTTTTATTTGTATCTGATAATTGCCAAACATTGCCTAAAACTGATGCCCCTAATCCCGATCTTAATAAAATATCCCTTGCTTGATCCCCTATATTCTGTTAGTCTATCGCTTGATTACCTTATCTAACTCATTCGCCTTGTCAAACTTACCTGATAATGCTTGTTCACTAGGTGTTATAGCACTACGAAACAATTGTTCAAATTTCTGTTGATCATCTGCTGTAATAAATGATAATCGAACTATAAATTCATGTTAGAACCTATTTATTATATCGGATAATGCCTCCGGCGGCCGGGCTCTGCCCGGACCCGTTGGTCCTCGCTGCGCGAGGAATGTTAAGGGGAAGAGAGCAAGCCACTTTCTTAAGCGATGCACCACCCGAGGAATATTCCGAACTTACCTTTTGGAATATGGAGAGATTGTCCAGTGGATCCACTACTGGTCTGCCTTGAAGGTGGAGGTGGTGGAATAGCAGGAGCAGCAGTTGACGCTACAATTCCTGTAGGTGCTGAGTATAACGGCTGCTGTTGTTGTTGCTGTTGCTGTTGAGGAACCTGGGGTACTGGAGCAGCTTGATTATATCCAGTGTATGCTGGCTGCTGTTGTTGAAATCCTGTTTGGTACCCGGTTTGATATGATGCCAATGGTTGCTGTTGTGGTGGTGCAGATACAGGCTGAAATTGAGGTTGATAACCGGTTTGATTAGGAAGTAACTGACCAGGCTGTTGTTGATACTGACCGTATCCTACTCCAGTTGGCTGCTGTTGTTGTTGCTGCTGATTATATGAGCCCCCTATATAACCTGTTGGATTAGCAGGTATGGGCTGCTGTTGGCCCGAATTATAGGGATACATAGTCTATTTTCTATTATCTTTTTTTGGGTTATTTAGTGGTTTAATTGAATGATGAATTGTGTATATTTACCACTTAAGGTTGTGTATACTTGTGGGTATTTGTGCACGGCCGTTTATTTAATTAACAAATACGAGATTACTTACTGAGTTGGCGTAACAAAAATGGTTGGTTATAGGTTGATAGGGTTAGGCATGTGTTAGATAGACAAGGGCGCGGGTACATGCCAGCTATGCCCCCCAGCCCCCGGCAGAGTGGGGGGAGGTACTCTAGGTGGACCTAAGTGTGGGGTTGGTCGTGAGATTAGAAGCCTACAATAGAGATGATATCATCGTACTCGGTGTTTACGATGAAGTATATTAACAATATAAATATTGATATTCTATTCTCATTTTCTTATATAAGCTTCTTGACATTATAATAAATCCAAGGGATTACATGGGCAAGGATAGGCAACGTTTCGTTAAAGTTAAGGCGAATATATCGGAGATCAAACAACTCCCCTAACAATTCTTCGCTTCGCGAAGAACAACGGGTCCGGGCAGAGCCCGGCCTCCGGAGGAAAAAAATGAGAAAAATTTATAAGGACATGCTTATATTATTTATTTAAACAGCATACTTTCTAGTCCACTCACGGGCAGTAGCTTCATATCTAGCACGATCCGTTTTATAAACATGAGCAATTTCTGGAACAAGTGGATCATCAGGATTTGGATCTGTTAACATTGAACAAATTGATAATAGAACTTTTGAAATAGTTAAAGCAGGAGACCACTGGTCTTTAAGAATATCTAAACAAATGCTACCATTAGAATTAATATTAGGATGATAAATACGAGTAGTAAAGTTGACCTTTGGTGGTTTAAATGGATAATCAGTTGGGAAGTGAATAGAGAGGAAGAATACACCATTTGTATAAGGAGAATCTGCTGGTCCCATAATGGTAGCTTGCCAGTGGAAAAGATCATCTCCGATTGGACCTGCTGAACAGGATGATGGTGGGTCCCTATGAGTAGTTAGTATTTGCTATGCCTCCGGCGGCCAGGCGCTGCCTGGAACCGTTGTTCCTCGCTTCGCGAGGAGTTATTTGGGGGAGAGGGTTTGAGAGTGGTGCTTGGCGTGATATGAGTGTTGTCGGCGTTATAAGTGATAAAAGTGGTAGCACATTGAAAGTCCAAAAGATAGAAATGATAATCAAATAAAGCAAAGGTAGTTGATAGCTAGATAATTTAAAAATTCGATTTAGAAATTTAAAATCATCTATCCAAGATATTACAACTTTATGTTTTTGATGGTATTACATAAGATTTATACCACTTAAAACACTTTCAAAATAATCTTATAAATTTCAAAATAATTTTCGATTTCTTTCTTAATCATTTGTAAAATACAACATTCTCTTATTGTTCTTTCTTATACCCCCGTACAACAACCTTCGTTATTTGCCATCTACAACATAATCCTTATCAAAATCAGAAACCCTCTCTAATCCCCTTGATCCTTTAAAAAAAATTTACTTACATTCCTAAATCAGCTAATTCTTTATTAATACGTTTAAGAGCCATGATATATTATGCTTTATTTATGTGTATATGAAATTATAACTTTGTCGTTTTTCAATATCTACTTAGTTTATGACAGAGTATGTGAAGAGAAAGAGGGAGAAATTTGTGGAAGGAACAAACCAGAAAAACAACCATATAGTAAAATCTTTATCCGGGTAATAAGTAGCGCGTCAGCGGCAGCGGCGGAGTTAGGTACATTGTTTTAGTGGCCACGTGATCGATAAAGTGAGTCGCTTACTGAGATAGTGCTACTATTTAGTTAGATATTTTTATTGAAGGAACTTTATAGAAGTATCTTTATATATATAAATAATATGAATGAATAATCGGGAATTTCTGAGTACTTTTAAGGAGAAAAAATCCCTATATTTACAGGGTTTGAACTTGGCTGTAATTACTCTTAGCCAGATAAGGGTTGGGATAAGCTGCTAATCATAATCCTAAACAACCTTAACGATCCTACATGGTCAGATAAAAAGATAAGGGCGGCTACGACTTATTAGTAAACCAAATTAACACTTAGTAAAAAAGCTAGATAACCATTACCGCAGCATTTCAGAATGCGCTTACGTACTTCTGGCAGACGCTTTGAGCACAAGCTGTGATTACTATATTTGTGGTTTGGTTAAACAGCTATATAATGTTATTGTTTTAATTCAGGTGATAGCATTATTCCATATAATTTTTAAATAGTCATTTGTAAATGCAATCATTTAGTTTATAAAATATCTAGTCGTTCAAGAGATTAGCAGCTATATAGCTTTATATATAAATTCAAGGATACGTCTTCTCTTAAGGTTCTAACACTGATTTTGTATCACGTACTTAATCACTTAATCTCAATATACACCTTTAATGGCCTGACCCTACCCGGACACGTTATCCCTCCTTCGTTTTAAAGTGTATCGTGTGTTCGAGTACCGGAGTTATGTACTCCTTAGGATATATATTTTGTATAGCTAATTCAGAAGTTATAGATACAAGCTTATTCTCGGAGAATGATATATAAATATAGGGAAGAAACTTTCAAGTAGGTTCATTCGCTTTACTATATCCACTTTATATTCTCATCAGGCTTAGATATCCTTGAGATTTTCACAGGGAAAACTATTTATGCTGAATATTATACGACAAACCTTCCCTCTGTAGCTTATCTCGATAGTCTATCTTACCCACCTATACATTGTTGAAGATGAAGATGACGAAGAGGGAATAAAACAATATACTAAAGCGGTGTACTGGCTGCTAATATTTATTCCTCGAAACATCTATTTTTATCAGATCTTAGCAACAATGGCTATATATATATATATAATCGACCAAGTAGCCGTAATCTATTAATTATTATTTTACAGATATATACAAGAATAGAGACATTATTAGGATTAAATTATAAATAAAAATACAATTTGATTCATTAAAAATCGTGAATAATAGTTAAAATATATTATTAAGGGTGATTCAATTTCCTCGCCATGGCTTATCCATCTCATCATTGAGTCTACGATTGCTCTTGTAGCTATGACTGTTGTATTTGTAACTCTTGCTATTGTTGCTATTGTATTTTTTGTTGTATCTGGGAATGATATAATTGTATCTGTAATAATTGTTATTGTTATTGTTGTTATGGTTATAGTTGTTGCTGTAATTACTTTTAGTTCTGTATCGTCGATTATAATAATTACTATCATTCTCTCTAAAATAAGTTTGGTATCTATAGAGTTTGTTGGATTTACTACTATTACTTGAAGATTTTGTTGAAGATGCTGGTAAAGAGGTTGTATGAAATAATCTTTCTTGTAATTGTGGCTCTGAAGTTGATGATAGTGTAGTTGTTTGCATTCTTTTGTATAATGAGTATTTTCTCTACAGACCTTGCAAAACTTGCTTCTTCTATGTTTATTACTCTGTTGAGTTTTTGAAATCTGAATAAAATGCGAATATTTAATACCTAATTCAAGATCATCAAGTTGCTTATCGGTAGAATAGATATTACCAACAACTTGTTCATCAGATCTCACTTCAATGCTTATATCTTCTTCAATCATACCTAATCTAAATTAGTTATCGGAAGAATGGACATTACCGATAACTTCTCTATCAGAATTAACATCAATTCCAGATTCATTAAGCTCATATTCAATTGAATTTAATTCACCATTAACTTCTTTCCCAATTATATCTAATCCATAATTAACTCCATATTCAGTGATATCTAATTCCTCAAGAAATTCTTTATCAGATTTAATTAGTCGACATTCATCATTAGTTTGATAATATTCAATTTCCTTGTAAACTCTACTTTCGGCTCCATTACTTGCTCTTAATTTCATAAACTTATTTTGAATATGAAACATGCGAAGAATTCTAATAATAAATGGTAAATAACTTGGCTCGATATCAATAGCATCATTATCATAAATTGGTTTGAAAGTAATATGAATAAAACAAATCTCTTGAACTTGAAAAGTAGATGTATGAGTCCATCTAGTTTGAATTAATAAATCTGCATAACCAATATTAATAGTGTGATATTGCGAGCTAGAATAGTTAGTAAACAAAGCTAATTTCTACTTTATCTCATTCATATACTTACCAGTTCCATTCTGCATTTGCTGTGTTATCTGCTCCAATTCGAATGTAATCCCATTCTTCACTGTATGAATCAGTACCATCCCATTCTCCATAATATGAATCAGTACCATCCCATTCTCCACAATATGAATAAGTATAATTTCCTTCGTCAATATCACCTGGGTTAAAAACAGCATTTAAGTATTCAAATAATTCTTCATTTCTCTTGCGGCCAAAATCATAACAGATTTGAGTAGGTGTAAACCTTTGGTAGGATAATTCTTCAAGTAGTTTAATAGGTTCTTCAATCTTTCTTCGATTACATTTGGAGGTGATAATTTTGGATCCAGCATGCTTTCTGGAGTTAATCATCAAATAAAGAGAATAAATTCCAATTAATGCTAATTGAGTGAAAAGTAAAGACGATGTAGTTGGTTCTGTTGTTTGATAAGTGTGTGTTGAAATGAGTTCAGAAGGTAATACTGGAACAAGACCAGTTTCTACTGTTGCTTTTTGGATTTCAAGTGATTTTTCTGGAGTAAATAATGAAGCACCAATATAAGCAGCAGTGCTGATTAAAAGCATGTATGGTGGTGCTACAAAATGAGCAGTGAGAGTAATAAAAGAGTCCATGACTCAACTATTATAAGAGTTCTGAGTTGTATTTAGAGTTGCTCTAACCTTTTACTAATAATTCACTGTAAGACTTTACTGAAAAAAAAAAAAAAAGAAGAAAGAAGAAAGAAATGTTACGTTCTTTCGAGCGATATTTATAATTGTTAATAATCATTATGGAAGACTTGATCTTATGGGGATGGGGAATTATGTGGCTGTAGGAAGAGGCTAAGGAGAGCTTAAAAAAGATCTATTAGCCCTAGCATTATAATCAAAATATCCAAGTTATTAGTTGTCTCGTATTAAAGATTTTGATGAGAAGTATTCAATAATGTATAAGTTAGGATAATAAGATAGTTTCGTCTCTACGTTTTGCTCTCTACCCATTGCGATCTTCATGGCACTAAGATAAAGTTGACAGTTGCGTTATCAAGGGTCCAAGGGCATGATGCAGAAGGATAAGAGAAATCACACAACAAATTTGAAAGTTAGACGATAAATAAACGTGAGTAAAACGAATGAAGTCGAAATAATAAGTTGCTCAAAAACGTTTTAAAAGTGAATTTTGATATGATAATTAATCGCTCCGAATTAAGTTCGGCTAAAGATAAATTAGATAAATTATAATGCCCTAATGACCAACTTGTTTAATGATAACAATTGAACCGCACTAATGCTCGCATATGATGAAAGCGAGGTACGACGAATTTAGAACAGCTTGATAGTTAATGATGGCACAAAATCGAAGAAAAAAAAACATTTTTAAAATATAATGGAGCTCTTATCTTGTTTAGCTAATATTTGATACTAGTAACTATCAATAACAAGCTAGGAGGGGATGGGACAATATGTACCATTAATATCTATGTATTTATAAATAAATTTACTTATATAGATATACTTATAGTTATCGTACGAAACACAAGTCTGCTATAACCATTGTTGTACAAGTATAATTAATTGAGTATATACTGATGTGGGTCATCGCTGTGGGTACTTCTGAATATATGAAAATGATCGAGATACTGTATTTAAGTATAACAGTATAGCTTATATCGGCCGACATAGGAAACTACTCTACAAATTGAATTAATGAACCGATATTTAGAGATATACTTTATCTGATTCAGAGTTCGAATACATCGGATGCTTGTGTGGAGTGGGGCCGAGCCGAGCACACTTAGCTATATAGAAGTAGCTAGAAGAATAGCAATTAATACAACCTTATCAACATGAGAATCCAACCTTAGCAAATATATTCGGATCATCGGAGACAATTAATTAATATAATATAATAAATTAATTATATAATATATATATAGATAAATATTGGTTGCTAAGGGCTATTTCTAAGTTACCATAACTAATATTACTCTATCCTATCCCACTCTACGCTATACCCGGCCATCGGCACTCCGCGTAATCAAAGGTTCCTAATTGACCTTTCTCCCACCAGTTCCACCAATCAATCCACACAGCGTTAGAACTCCTACCCAAAGAATGTAATTTATTATATAATCATTTACCAAAACGTTGAAATGTACGACCGCCGTTGATATCAAGTCAATAAAATGTGGATACAAGGAAACTAAACCCTTAATGTGTACCCCGACGATTAAGGGGTAACAAAGCAGTTTAAAACGGTTTTTTCCGAATGACTACTATTATTAAACTTTCCCCTGACTATGATGAGGATGATGACATTAACTTCAAAATGCGGAATAAAATGCCGGAGGATCCAAGCGCGTTAAAGATATGCACGCTATAACAATGAATGAGACAAATTTATGAGCTGAGGATGCAAGTTTGATCTATGGATTGATGGACCGTGTTAAAACATTGCAATGGGAATTAATAGAAATCAATGTTATATTTTAAATATTTTGAAATCCAAGACTCAGCGGAGTTATATTGAAGGTGGAGTAGAATATTAGAAGGCCGAAAGGAGGATAGCGGGTAGATTCGGAGTGATAACGGTGAAGAACGGAAAAGTTAAAGAGGCGCTATAGGCGAGTTTTGAACTATATTCAGTCACATGCAAGTAACTATTTAAGATTCTTTAACTAATCCAAGTTAATAATATAATAAGGAGGTGTGGAGGAAAAGTATGGATGGGTGTTCACCGTCGCTTGGAAGAATAAGATAAAAATGATCTACAACTGATAATCGAAATTAAGATCTGACAGCCTGCATTAACGATCTCTGCATAAGGTTGCATTTAAAATGCAAACCAGTTGGGAAGAAAAAAAATCAGACCACTTTCGAGAAGGGTTCCTTAGTCACTAGAATGATGAGATCATGAGGGGTTTGATGAGAGAAGGGATAGAAGGATAGAAATCTGTAGATGGTTAAAAGGAGATACGGAAGTTGGAATGTGGTTAAAAGGAAAATAGGTATGGATGTGGATGTGATATTGTTGTAGATTTGTAAGGCGTTATTAGGTTCAGCACCATGAAAGTTAGATAGCTCAATGTTACAGAAATATCCGGATAATAACCGAATAAACTTTATGTTGTTAATAAAGTTAAAACGAATGAGTGTGTATTGTAACTAAGGAGGAAGTTTTTGCCGAAGAGAAAGTTTAGATGAATAGAAAGGAAGAGAAAGCTAGGAACGAGAGTGAATGTAATTGGTAAAGTATATGATAAAGTATATGCTTCCAACCTATTGTAAATTAATATATACATGTAGGTAAATATAATAACAGTTCCCTCGATACAATTAAGGCCGCGTATATAAACATATAAACTAAATTTATTTAGTACTAATACGATACAAACTATAAGGTTAAGAAAACTTATGCTACCTTCATATCGAAACTTCTATATATTTTTAAACCATCTACTGTACTACTCCTCAATACCTCTCGGATCTGTTTTCTTCCATTCAAATTCATTCAAATTCTCGTCACCACGAGGTCAATAACAATAAAACCAACCAGCACCAGCTAGGATTAATTCACTTCTTCGCACCTTCGGCTCCAAACGATCGACATCCCGAGGTGCATATACAATCAAACGCCAAACCTTGCTTTTTTATGTAAGAATTTGGGGTTTCTTTTCAAAACCCAAAAACCCATTTTAAACAAGCAGTTTGTCTAATTTCAAAACCTTTTTTTTTATTTTAAAGACTTAGAAAGAGGAGTAATTTTTAAAAAAAATATTTGAATTCAATTTTTACATTTCTTTACATTTCTTTACATTTTATAAAACGGTATTGATATAAAGGTAAGTAAAAGGAGGGGATTTGGGTTAGATAAGAGAAATGAATCAATGCGTATCATTCAGTATTAACGTTATAGTCATCAAGAAAAAAAAATAATCTTTAAACTAATACACATCCAGAGTTAAAATGGAAGCTCTTGATTATGCCTATTGTTCTTCTTTTCTATCTGCTATTGATACGGATAAAAATGATGATAGTAAACAAATTACAATGACTAGTCCAGATAGTTTTTCTCCTCATAATATAACTCCTTCACCTCAGGATATTTTAAATGGTGCTTATGGTAGTGGTGGACCTTTATCTGATGATGATTGGTCGTTGAATAGGTTAATGGCTTCAAATGATAATGATATGATGCCTTCGTTGGTTGAAAGTAGGCATTCTACTGGTTCTTCAAGTATAAGTATTGCTTCGCCAACTGGTAGTTTAGGCGGTAATGTTCAGTCATATCCCTATGATAATGTTAATACCAATAGTAATCCTAATTACTTTCCTCAATCTTATACTACTGGAGATAATATAGTTAATAAAGGATTATCTCCGAATTCAATAGTATCATCCGCATCTCCAGGTGGGAATAGTTATTTTTCATCTCATGGTTCTTCCGATAGTGATACTTATGCTCAGAATATTATAATGAATAATGGTGATAATTTATGGACAACTGATCAATTTGGTAGTTTTGAAAAGGGTGTATTTGGCAATAATCAAGGTGATATGGATATACAATTACAACAACAAGCTCAAGCAGCACAAGTTGGCCGATCACAACAATCTCAAGTACAAGTGGATGCTGATGTACAAGCACAATATCAAACTCAATTACAATCGCAATCACAATTACAGCAGCAATATCAATCATCACCATATCAAGAAGATCAACCACAATTACAATCTCAACAACAATCTCGATCATCTATTAAACAGGAAGAAATGTCTGATGATGATGCTGATGATGAAGATCTTGATCGCGACCTTAATGACCTTAATGACCTTGATTATGAAGAACCAAATTTTAAAATAAAGCAAGAATCTGTTTCCCCTAAAAAATCAAATTCTCGATCCAATTCTTATTCTGGTTCTATCTCTTCTCCTCCTCAGAAACCTCAACCTCGAAGAGCAAATACCAAATCAAATAAAGTAACGAAACCAAAGAAGGAAAAGACTTCACATAATATGATTGAAAAACGATATCGTACGAATATTAATGATAAGATTCATGCATTAAGAGATTGCGTTCCATCTCTTTGTTATGCACTTGATGGAGTAGCAGAAAAGGATGATTTAGAAGGATTAACCCCTGCTAGTAAACTTAATAAAGCAACTATATTAGTAAAAGCAACTGAGTATATTAAACATTTACAGAAGAAAAATGAGATGTTGGCAAAAGAATTAGAAAGATTTAAATCAAATTCAGGAACTGATAGTTATTCATCTTCCACTTCGTATAGAAGAAGACCAAGAGTAGCAACTACACCAATGACATCAATGACACCAGAATCTCGTTCTTCATCATTACCAAGTACTGTCTCGAGTAGTTCTGGTATGATGCCAAAGGCAATGATGGCAACAATGGCTGGTATTATGGGTACAAATATGATACTGGGGAATAACGGAGATGTTAGTTCATTATCAGCATTACCAGGATTAGCATTTTTAAATACAACTAGTTATGGTGGCATTCAAAGTGGTGTTATATTGATGAATATTTTAAAATCAATGTTAATAATTGGGGTTGTATGGAATATATTATTTTCTTATACTGAAGAGAAAGATGGTTTAGAAGATATGATATTTGATGATGATATTATGAATAATCCAAAATCATTAAAACAACACACATGGTTAACAACATCACAACAATTAATTATTCCAACTGGTAATAGTTTATTACCAGCATTACCATCATTATTATTAGTGGTTGGTGAGATTATCATTAGTACATTAATTGGTGTTGATGGTTATCTTTTAATTTCACAATCTCTTCATAAATCAATAACTCCAAATGATAGTATAATTAGAGCAATGGATAGTCAATTATGTGGTGGGGATGAATTATGTGATAGATATCGTATATTTTACATGTTTTTAAAAGGATTTGTGATGGCACCAATTTCAAAACGGTATATTTATCAAGCAATTCAAGCAAGATTATTATTTGTTGGATTTTTTGCTCCATTTGGTGTTAAAATTAGTGAATTTTTATGGAAAAGAGCATTAACTTTAGCAGAAAATGATCTTAAAAATGATGATTCTAATTCTGATTCTGATTTATTACCAAATAATTTTATTAATTTATTAAACTGTTCAGATGTTTTTGATGATGAAATGATGAAAACATTAGATAATCTTTCATTTAACAAGAGTAGAGCAAAAGAATCAATTACTTCTTCTAATTCAATCCTAGATATTGTATCTCAACTATATGCAGAAAGAAAGATTCATGAATTACTAATATCTTCATTAGAATCTGGTGATAGTTCTAGTGATTCATATTTTATTGATAATAAATCATTAGATTTCATTGATTCAGTATCTTCAGAAGGTTCAGATGCCAAACAAAATGTAGCTATTATCCGTGGTTTATACAATGGATCTGATGTTAAGAATGTAATGGATTTATTATTAAAGGAATATTCTACCGTTACCGTTTCTCCTACCGTTACACCAGAAGAACCAAAGCTACAATCTCAAACACAAACACTTTATACCCATTCAAATTCATCAGAAGAAACTCTTCATCCAGCAAATCCAAAAATAGATCAGAATACAAAACTTCTTCTCACCAATAATTCATCAATAGCAATGCATTGTACCATAATCAACCATTATCTTGAAGCTGGTCAAATCAACAATGCTATTGACCTTGTTCATAAATTAGCTGTTCAACAACATCTTCATAAAATGGCTTTACTTGGGTTTATCTCATTATGGAAAATATTAATTAAATTATATGAATTAAAACAAGCATCAGGTGACTTGAAAGTTGAAAAATTATCTGCTTTAGCTAGAATCTGGATAGGAAGTGATATTGCTGAATATGAAGGAATAAATTTAGAAAAACGTAGAGAATTGGTTGGTTTATCAGTCGAAATGAATTTATATTTTGGTGGACTTAATCCATGAAAATGGATAAAAAATTATTATATATACATAACTCCACTTTATTTAATTTTTCTTTTGTATATTTATATGAATATTTATATTCAGTTTACACTTTAATTGTGGCTCAGTGCTGCTTAATTCTTCTCGTACCCTTCGGGTCCCGCCTACAGTGCCTCCGGCGGCCGGGCTCTGCCCGGACCCGTTGTGGAATGCTTCACCAGCACCACCCCAGATCCCTTAAAAGAATATCATCGCTATCTAAGACATTGTGTCAAAAATCGCAGGGCCCGCAGGGCAGCACTTAATTTTAAGTCCCAACTGTTACCAGCCGAACAATGAAAACTAACCGCTGAGGTTAATTTGAGAGCAACCATATATGTCTGCATATTAATATTAACAATTGAATTTGACCCGCTCTTAACGAAAATATACAGGGACATTTTACGGGAAAGTCAGGTAATTGGTTCTTCAAATATATTTGTATTGGGCAATCATCGATCAACAATTGAATTTACGTGAACGTTGAAGGATTATTTCTAAATTTGATAGTTATTGTATAGTACTGTTTAGTAGTTGCTTTCTTGTTGTGAAACACGCTATTACTATCATCAACGGTGAAGGCAACAACCAACCAACCTGCCAGTAGTCGATAATCTTAAACATATCTTTTACTGTTGAGTATAGACTCAGATTGTTGTTGTCTTGATATACTGAGAGATTTTATCTTCACCTCTTATTGATTAATATTCATTAACGTTGGTACATATTACTATCTTCGCAAGGAGAACAGAGAAGGAAAAGGGAAAGAACAAGGTGATTAGAAGGAAGTAAATTAGAAAGATATAAGAAGATAATCTAGTACTTAAAGAAGTGATTGAAAGGTATAGGAAGATAATCTAGTACTTAAAGTAGTGGTGGGAACGATCTAGAAAGATACTACTCTATTACTTACAAACTCATTTGGTGGATTAAAGTATTATACTTAGACATTTATTATACTCCTCAAAGTGTGTAACGCTTGTATAATAGCTACCTAGTAACTACTCTTCGCTTATATATCTTAATGCCTACTCCTTGTTGGAACAGAGAAGTTTGATTCATGATTCATTTTAAACTCTACTAATGGCTTCTTCAACCTCACCAAGGACGGATTATAGTCATTCAAGAAGCTTTAGTGCTGGTGTTCCTTCAACTTTAGGATTACCAGCACAAGCTCAATTACAAACTTCACAAACACAACAATTGCATTCTCAACAAGTACCAGCACAATCATATATTCAAACTCCACCACAACCAAATCACCAATCTCTTCAGTTCAAACGGGTATGGGTTCGTAGACTTGGTATGCAAGCTACTACTGTAACAGTTTCAGAATATGATATAGTTGATGATTTAAAATCTTTAATCTTACAAAAATACCCAACTACATTAGCAAGAAGCTGTGATCCAGCTGATTTGATAATTGAATTATTTTATGATGAAAGTACTGCTATTTTGAAATCACAATCATTATCCTCAACAATTAGAAAATTACATACTGTACCATCAACTCCTGGAGTATCAAATAATAGTATAAGTGAATATCCTCCAACAACACCTGGTTCTGCTCAATTTAGACATAGCCCTGGTCCAAGTTCTATAGAATTACAACCTGATGAAGTAGTATTTTCAATATTGGATCAGTATTATCCCAATGGAATGACAATTAATGATGCTCTAGTTATATCTTCACCTGCTAATGATCCTAATTCTTCTTACTATCAGAGAGATAATGGTAATATATCCCCACATCCAAGAAGACCCATTAATGCTGATTTAAGTAATAATAGTAATAATGAAGATTTATCACCAAATGTTTCTAGTAGATTGGAAAGACAACAAGCAATGAAATCCTCTTCATTAAAACCAAAACCATCAATAAGCAAAAAATCTGAAGCGACTACTTCTACTGTCACTACTACAAGCTCTGGCTCTGGATCCAGCTCAAATGGTGTATTATTACTACCTAGGCAATTTAAACTTCCTGATGGTAGTGACAGAAAGAAGAGTACTAAAGATGAATCATTTACAAAGGTACAACAAACTCAACAACAATTACAACAAACTCAGCAACCGCAATCTTCACAGCCTCCACAAAATCCCCAACCGTCGCAAACTGCACAACTATCACAGACTTCACAACAACCGCCCCAGCCTTCACCATTACAATCTTATAGTATAACTGCTGGAGCAAGTAATCCCAATAGATCAATGAGAAAGGTATCGACTCATTCCTTCCCTATTCTAGAAGGTGTTATACCACAAATCAATGTCCTAATAGTTGAAGATAATGTTATTAATCAAAAGATTCTTGAAGCTTTTATGAGAAGAAAAAGAATCCGTTGTTCAGTTGCTAAAAATGGTAAAGAAGCAGTTGAAAAGTGGCGGCAAGGAGGATTTCATCTGGTTTTAATGGATATTCAATTACCAGTAATGTCAGGTATTGAAGCAACAAAAGAGATTAGAAGATTAGAACAAGATAATGGTGTAGGAACATTTACTTCTGATCAACGAACAAATCCTACTTTACCAAAAAAGGAAGATAGATTAGATACTAAATTATTTAAATCCCCAGTTATTATTGTAGCGTTAACTGCAAGTTCATCAAGTGCTGATAAATCTGTAGCTTTAGCTGCTGGTTGTAATGATTTCTTAACGAAACCTGTAAATCTTATATGGTTGGAACAAAAAACTATTGAATGGGGCTGTATGCAAGCGTTAATAGATTTTGAAGGTTGGAAATATTGGGTTCCTAGAGATGATAGTCGAAAATCACAATCACAAACTCAATCACAAGCACAATCACAAACGTCACAACAATCATCAGCTAAACCTCCGTTTAGGAGAGATAGATCTCAATCAAGAGGTCTTGGTCAATCAAATTCACGATCAGGGCAGAAACCATCTATTCAAAGAGTGAAAAGTTCATCAACTCCTGTATCTAATACAAGTGCAAATGGTCCATCTACATCCTCTAATACAAAACGATATCATCCACCACCGCCGATAGTAGTAGGTGTTCCATCAATACTACCTCCTCCATCAATAATTTCACCAGCAAGACCTGAACATGATTCACGTTCTGAAAGTCAAACTCCTCCCTCTGTATATGATTCAAGAGGTAGACAAGTTATTAATGAACCAGTTAGTTAAGTTATATTATTTATATCTATATACATATATATATTATCTAAGTTAATAGAGTAAGATTAGATGTGATTGTTGAGATAGTGGTTGGTTGGTATATGGAGGAGGGAGTAAACGATTAAGAGTACAGAGAGTTCCTGTTAAAGTGGTTCCTCTAGTTCTCCTTAAGGTTATGTAATTAATTATATAAGTTACATATAGACATATCTATATAATTTATAAGTAAATGATCGATAAATATATCTATATTTAACGTTACTCGATTACTATCTCTTGCTATCGTAGATGCTGATTAAAATTCAGGGCCCGATAGTGGTTAGGGGTGTCATGCAGATGTTGCATGTTGCCCCTTGAACTTCATCAATGAAGACCTAATTATATGAGAACTAATGAAAGAAGAAAAGGATCTTACTCCAGCTCCTCCTGATTTGAATGATACTATTCGTAATTTAAAAAGACTTCATAAATCTGTAACTACAATTTTCACTTTTCTTGTTTCATCTGGACGATATATTATAACCACCTTTGACGTTATCAAACCAGCAGTTGAAAAAGATATTGGCCGTCCGTTAAGAGTAGATGATTTAGCACAAATTAAATATCTTTTACCTGATGATGTAGTATTAGCTTATGTTGATGAAAACCAGTTAGAAGAACATGCTGCTCCCATAACTGATAAGGGATTTGAAACAACAGATAGAGATATTTTCAAATTAAGGGAGAAAAGGGATGATTCTGAAGATGAAGATGGGAATGAAAATGAAGATGATTTTGTAGGTCCAAAAAAGTTATTAATATTTGAATTTATTGATGGTAAAGTGAAACCAGAAATTAATAAGAAAAGAAAAGTTAGCAAAACTGTTGTAAGATATCCTTCGTTTTCAGTAGATAAAATCAAGAAAATGATTGATAGAAGAGTTGAAAAGTATTCTCAAGCATTAGAAAGGTTTCGCCAATCTTGTTTAAATGAAAAGTTGGACTTTATAACAACATTAGAATCAAGAAGTAAAAGATTTATACCAATACTAGAAGGTTATGTTGATCCAGTAGAGTATATGATGAATAATACAAGTAATTCAAAACTTGTTAGGAATAAAACATTTAACTCAATTCAAAACTTTATATCAGATGTTAAATCATCTCCTGATTATTGTGATCAAATTGTTAAAGATGGGGAGATTAGAATTGAACATAAAGAAGCATCTTATGATGGTGATATTGAACAATTAGTATCTTTAGATATAAGAACTGCCTTAAGCGAAGTAAGAGGTATAACTAAATTATACTCTCATCAATCTCTTGCTTTAAGTGGACTGCAATCTGGTCATGTTAAGAATGTTATTGTTACTACGTCAACATCATCTGGTAAATCGTTAATCTATCAATTACCAGTACTAGAATCACTTTTAGAATCACCAACTGCAACTGCTTTTTATATATTCCCGACAAAGGCTCTTGCTCAAGATCAGAAAAGATCTTTTAATGAGCTACTTCATGCTATACCTAAATTACAAACAGTTCTTGCTGAAACTTATGATGGTGATACTAAGAAGGAAAATCGATATGAAATTCGTAGCAAAGCAAGTGTTATCTTTACCAATCCAGATATGGTTCATAGTAGTATTTTACCAAACTGGGATCTATGGAGGCCATTTTTATCAAATTTAAAATGCATTGTAGTGGATGAATTGCACGTTTATAGTGGGTTATTTGGTGGTCATGTTGCCTTTATAATGAGAAGATTATTAAGAATTTTAAATGAACTAGGAAATACTGATGTTAAGATTATCTCTTGTTCTGCTACAATTCGTAACCCAATGAATCATATGACATCTATATTTGGAGTATCACCTGATGAAACAGTTGTTATTAATGAAGATGGATCTCCAATAGGATCAAGAACTTATTTATTGTGGAATTGCAGGTATATTAGCCCAACTGATACTTCTAGTGGAAGAATTCATCCGGTTGGAGAAGCTTCTCATCTTTTAATTAATCTTGCTTCAAGAGGTATTCGTACAATTGCATTTTGTAAAGTTAGAAGAACTTGTGAATTGTTGATGAAAAGTGTTACGACGTTATTAGAAAATAGTGGAAGGACAGAGTTATTATCAAAATTGATGGCATATAGAGGTGGTTATTCTTATGAAGATAGAAGAAGAATTGAAAAGCAAATGTTTGATGGTCATCTTTTAGGAATTATCGCTACTAATGCTCTTGAATTAGGAATTGATATTGGAAACCTTGATGCAGTATTACTAGTTGGGTTCCCATTTACAATATCAAATATGAGACAGCAATGTGGTAGAGCAGGAAGAAGAAGTAACGAATCATTAGCTGTTATTATTGGGAGTGGAGATCCAATAGATCAATATTATATGAATAATCCCCAACAAATTTTAGATGCACCTGATGTAGAAATTCCTTTAGCAATAGATAATGTATTAATACAAGAAAGTCATTTACAATGTGGAGGATATGAGTTTCCAATAAGACTTGAACTGGATGGAGAGTATTTTGGATATGCAAATATTAATGATAAGTCCGAACGATTAATATGGGAGGATTTAGTAAAGAGTAGAATGATTGAATTAGAATTAGACGAAAATGAACAAAAGGATCTTCCCAAGTTATATACTTGTCATGATAAATTTCTTCCTCGTCCAACCGATCAAGTAGTTATTAGAGGTATTGAAGAAGAAGAATTTGCTGTAGTTGATACCACAAATAATAGAAATATTGTAATTGAAACAGTTGAAGCATCAAGAACAACTTTTACTTTATATGAAGGAGGTATATTTCTTCATCAAGGACGTCCTTATTTAATTCAAGAATTCCATCCTGATGAAAAATATGCAAAAGTTACAAGAGTAGATGTTGATTGGATTACTCGGCAAAGAGATTTTCATAATGTTGATCCAATTGAAACTGAATTATTTTGTACATTAAATAATGAAAGGAAATATACTGCTTGTTTTGGAAAAATTAAGCATGAATCAATTGTATTCGGATTCTTTAAAATTGATAGAAAAGATCGTATAATTGATGCAGTTCAGGTTGATAATCCTCCATTCATTTATGAATCAAAAGGATTTTGGATTGATGTACCAACCAAAGTATTGGAGATTTTAAAACATAAGAAGTTATCTATTCCTGGTGCTATTCATGGAGCAGAACATGCTCTATTAAGTTTATTTCCTATGTTTGTCACTAGCCTTCCGGGTGATGTTTCAACAGAATGTAAAGCTCCTGAAAAAGAGTATGCTTATAGAAATACTAGTCGTAAGCGACCAGCGAGAATAATATTTTGTGATCGTACTGGAGGAACAGAAGGTGCTGGAATTAGTAGAAAAGCTTTTGAATTTGTAGATGATTTATTGGAACAAGCAATTGATAGAGTTGAACAATGTGAATGTGAATTGGGATGTCCTGGATGTGTTGCATCTTCTCATTGTCGAGAACATAGTGAAATTATATCAAAAATTGGTGCTTTAATTATATTTAAAGAATTAACTGGTAGATATATTGATATTGATTTGATACCTGAAGGTCCAGAAAAGAATTTAAAACAAGCTACAAGTATTGAAACTGTTATTCCTGCTTCTCCAGTTAAACTCTCAGTTAAAGCAAGAGAATCAGCAGTATCAAGGGTTGCAGAGGAGCCTGGTCAGGCAGGAATTCAAGGAATAGTTCTATTTCCTAGATGACTATTTCCTATATATAAATTTAAACTTATTTATAAATTAATATATAGTTATTTACGCTATTTATTTATATATGCATTTTTACCATAATAAATCTTGTACTCCTCCTGAAAGTCCATTTTGTGATACTACATATCCTCTTGAATTGTTTGTTTGAGGTAAATCTTCTAATTGAATAAGATCTTGATTATTTGATGATTGATTAATTTGTGAAACACTACTGGAATTAAATGAACTATTTGAATATATTCCTCCTGTATAAGAAGATTGAAATATTGCACTTGTAGGAGTCATATTTGCTGATAATGGAGAATTGACATATGCATTGGAATTTACTTTTGGAATCTGAGTATCAATAGTAAGATTCCTCATTGAATCTACAAATTTACCAGTAGATGGACCAACTCCTGCACCTATAGGAAGATTACTTGGTACTGGTGCACTTGGTGCAGTTGATGATCTTTGAATTTTAGGATGTTTTGGCGGATCATTATTATTAGTAGTATTAGGATTACTATTTGCAAATGATTGTGAACGTTTTACAGTAAGTGATCTTGTAATTTCTCTTGGTGCTAATGCTGGTGATATTGGTAACTTCCTTACCTTTGCAGTTCTAAATACTTGTTTAATTGGTTTTAAATAAACCGTTGCTAATGAACCAATTGCTAATTCTAACTCCTCTAACCTTTCATCATCCATTCTATCAGAATCTGGTGATATATCTGGGAATGCATCCAGAACAATTTTCTTTGTTTCAGCTGGATCACTTGATAATAATCTCCAATACATATAAGCTCTATCTCTTAAATCAGGATTATCACAATCTTCAGTTGCTAATTTAAGTACTTTAGGTACCATATCTTGACCCTTGGTTGGTCTTAATATAAATAATTTAACAACCGATGTTAATAATGCTAATTGTACAGCAATTGGTTCTTCTAAAAATGTAGAAAGGAAATTATTAAGAAGTTCATGAGAATTATCAATTCTATCAGCATATTGACCAATGATCCAAATCATTGAAGATTTTGCTTCTGGTTCATCTAACGAATCAAGGTTATCACATAATGCAGTAATTAACGATTCATATCTATTTGGATATCTTCTAAAGATATTTTTTATAACTACTGTTGCTTCTTGAACAATATATGAAATTTTTGTTGATACTAATTCTAATAATGCTTCAATACAAGGTTGAGCAGCTTTTTCAATTTTAATAGCCAATTTACCAATTGCTCTTACTGCTTTTCTAACTACTTGAACATCAATTTCTGTAGCACATTCTCTTAATTCTCTTAATACTTCATGAATATTATTCTCATCGGCTAATAAAAAGATAATTTCCAATTTGGTTGCTTTAACATAAATAGGATCATTATATTTACAGAAAAATACCCTTACGTCTAAATTTAATAATGATTTTCTTGATTGCAATAATAAAATACAATTTCTTAATGCTAAATATTGAAGTTCTGGAGGTTTTGATAATAAAATTGCCAATGCTGGTCCAATTCTTTTATCTAAATTTGGTATTGCTGATGATAAATTGGGAACAAAATTAGTTAAATATATAATCAACCGAATAGATCCCAATACAACTGATGAATTTGTAAATTGTAATCTTGGTAATATTCTTTCAATAAGTAAAGTAGCGTCAACGGATTTTTGAGGAACAAAATTCATCAGCGCATTTAAAATATAAATTTGTGACCATTCATTACAATCAGGTAAAATTCTTGCTAAATTAAATGCATTTGTTCTATCAATTTGTAATTCTAATCCTTCAGTACGTTCAGTTATATCCATTAAAGAAGCAAGTGCTGAAGCAACTACTGTTGGGTTTGAATTTCCTAATAAACCATTCAAATCATTAACTAATCCAAGTTTTTCAACAGATTTGGGATCAGCATTCCACAACTTTGCAATACTAAAAGCTGCTGTTTTTCGAACATATGGATCATCATCATGTAATAATTCTCTACTATATTCTAAAGCTGTATCAAAATATTCTCTTACTGGAATAGCTGAAACTGTTCTTAATGCTAATGCTCTAATCAAAGGTGATGAATCTGTTAAATCTTCAATTAATACTGGAATTGCTTCAATTGCAATCTTTGGTTTTGCTTTAGCATAAGTAAGTAAATATAAAAAGCACATCTTCTTAATTTCAATATCATAAATTGACATACATGCTATAACATCTGGGAATAAAGTAACCATTTCGTTGTTACTCATAGTCATATTAGCAACAATCTTCTTTAGTGCAATTTTCTTATTTTTATGATTCTTATCTTTCTTTCCAAGACTTAATTCACCACGGAGTTCTCCTGCTTTTCCCTAGTACGCGTTAGTATCTCTTTTTCTCGTTATCATTTGCCTCCGGCGGCCGGGCTCTGCCCAGACCCGTTGCTCCTCGCGATGCGAGGAGGGGGTAATTGTTTATCCTCGAATGAGGTCGGTAAGTGCGTTTATCACCTCAATGATTCCTGTAATAACTGGAGTGGCTCCAAGTTAATCGCTGGAATCATTGCTAAGATAATTCACCAACCTTCAGTAATTCTAAACTGTCTATACTTACTCTTTGAAATAATTTGGCATCCGTCGTGCCCGACTTCTTCAACAATGAAGGTAAATTCGGCCCATTTCCACCAGATCCACTCATTATTAGTTAATTCTATAGATTTTTAGCGAATGTCGTAGAAAATAAATTGAATTTCAGGGGTAGTCTTTCTTTACAAGTAAACCTAAGGTTCAATCATGTAATCTCAAAGATAACTTAATATAATGTACAAGTTGGGTGAGTTCTAGGTCTTGTTGTTTTTATCAAAATATGTCCGTTATGCAAGGGCAGCCAAAACTTGCGGGGAGGTAATAGCGACAAATCACAATACAAAGCGGTATTATTAGAGAGTGCCGTAATTAGAAGTATAGAAGAATGTCAAAATCGTTTGCAGAGTTTATAAAATAATAACCCATACAAATAATAATATCGAAATCAATGGTTCTTTTAGTTTTATTAACTTATTATTAACTTATATTAAATTCTATTTGCTGGTTGTTAATGCATAGTTTAACGGTCTGTGTTTATAGAGAGAACTGCCTCACCTTACTCTGTAAAATACCAACTAAAGTCAACAATCTATTATGTGTGTGAAATGTATTAAATAGAAGACTTTATAAGTAGTAATTAGGCTAACAACTAAAGAACAATATCTCTAAATATAGCATAAGAAAATGGAAATTTTCTTAGTCACTCTACTCTGGTTCAATCCAAACATTTCAATCTTTCTTGATTTCTAAGCAATAATAGCAATAATATCCTAAACCTTATGTTGAATGGCTTAAGTGGTAATTCACAATTGTATGGTAAAGCAACCAGTAGATGAACTTGACTGTAATTATATATCTTCAGTTGTTTCTTATTAGTTAAATTTAGAATTATCTGATCATGCAATTTACTGCATGCGTTACTTGAATGAAAGTTAAATTGAATTAAGGTTGCATATTGCATAAAGCTTGGTATAGTAGGGCGCGGTTTTCAAATGATAACTTTCCCCACGGTATTTTTAATTAATAAATATTGGTATGGTCATTTAGGTTTTATATACTAATTTAAACAATATATTCATATAGAATTATAGAGGATGGTGAAGTTGTTCGCCAACCTACTACCATATAAATCTAAAAACAAATATCACGCATGTTATCTATATCATTAAGTATGTAATTGATTAAGTTATTGGTAACTTGATTAAAAGTTAATGATACCAACAGTTACATACCTAACTGCCAGCGAGGTATACCGATAGGACCAATACAGAAACGAAATAGAGAAAAATTTCATATCCTCAAAATCAACATACCTCTAGATGTGAACATCGATATCCATTTCGTCAATAAACAAAGAGAAAAACTAAATATTTATTCATAACTTCATAACTATTTTTACATACAAATTTACTTCTTCGCGTAAGATAATTTTACGCTAACACCATCTAAATCAAATCCATCTCCTATATCTTTTTTAACTACAACTGCTTGATTCTCAACCTCATACTCCACAAATCCAACTTTACGTACTGCAAATAATCTAACTTCAACAAATCCTGGATATTTTGAAAATATTTCTATTAATTTTTCTTGTTGAATACCTTGAGGAAGATTTTCAAGGAATAGAATTTTGTTAGGAGGAGCTGGTGGTTCATTAGCAACTTTCTTGGTAACTTTTACCTTTGTAGGTACATTATTAGTACTATCAACTAATTTTCTTTTCTTGTTATTACTATCTTCTTTCTTCTTCTCTTCTTCTAATTCTTTTTGTAATTTCTCCCATGCCTCCTTCCTTGGTTTTTGATAGGAGTCTAATCCTTTCGGTCCATCTTCTCTTAAAACTATAGCATCACTTCTCGTTTTAGCAAATTGAATTATCATTGGTTTTCCAAACAATTCTTTATTTTTCATAACCTTTAAAGCTTTAATTGATTCTTCAACTTCACTAAAAACAATAAATGCTTGTCCTCTCATTCTTATGTTATCATGAGCAACAACATCTAAAATTCTTCCAAATTCACCAAATTTCTCCCTCAAGGTTTCCTTCAGCAGTGGAATTTTTATCTTTTCATTCAAATTCTTTATATATATTCTAGGATTGTTAATATATTGTTAATTATTATACCTCTAAGATCGGCTAGGACAATTCCCGCTTCCAACTATAGTTGCAATACTCTAAATACTTACGTTTCTGATGGGGGGATTTCAAAATTAGTATTTTGACCACCCTGTGCCTTACTCCGGTGCCTTACTCTATGATTACTCATTTCTAATATCTATCTTTGAATATCAATTGATCGTTACAATATCAAAAGATATTACGAGCTAACTCACCAAAGTAATTATATTTCCACTCGAGCCTCATCGGTTAAATATGCCGCATTATCAAAGGCTCCATTTATAAACTGTTCTATTGACGATAATGAGTATCTTCCATCTTATCCAACTATGTCCGAAGATATCGACTTTTTATTAGCACAACAAGCTTCAGAATTAACTCGAGATGAAGAAATTGATCGCGTGTTAAATGCGTTTCCTTTGGATGCTTACTCTATTCTTGACCTTCGTCCAGGATGTACTACTGATGTAATTAGAAAACAATATAGAAAAAAGTCTCTTTTAATACATCCTGATAAGTCTAAAAATGTTCAAGCTCCTGAAGCTTTTGATAGATTAAAAAAAGCAGAAGCTTTATTACAGGACGATAAACTTAGAGAGGCATTAGATCAAGCATTTACCGATGCAAGAAAGTTACTTATTGTTGAAAAGAAATGGACATACGATGATGAAAGATTGAAAAGTGATGAATTCTATAAGGAATGGCAATTGAAAACTAAAGATGTTTTAATTGAAAATGAATTAAGAAAAAGACGTTTACAAAAGATAAAAATGGAAGAAGAAGGTAGGATGAAACGTCAGATGGAAGAAGCTAATGAAGAAAGGCGTAAGAAAAGAGAAAGTCAACAAGCATGGGAGGATAGTAGAGATACAAGAGTTGGCAATTGGAGGGATTATAAAAGTAAGGTGACGAAACAACAGAAGAAGAAGAAGACTAAATTGAATGTATTAGGTTAATAATGTTTTCTATGTATTTATTAATGATAAGATAGAGGTTAGGGTGTTTAGTTTGGTAGTTGTATAGGAGAATATATATAGGGAGTGCACGTTTCAATGTAGAAGGGAATTATATTATAACATTATATATAACAAAGATAGTATACCAATTAATGCCGGCATGCGAATGGAATACTGAGTTACTGTTTTACCACCAATGCTTCTAAGATCTAAGCTTAGTATCGTATTGTATTTACACTATTTCACTTCACGATCCCCCTGAACTTTCAGCCGTATAGTAGTAGATTTGAAAAATATTGAAATCATTCTCGGTATAATTAGAGATATTTATTGTCTATTTATTCACCAATCTCTCTCTTAAGATGTCCAATTTTAATCCTCTTTCACATACTTCTGTCGCTATTTATATTGGCTTATCAGCTATTACTGGCTACTTTTTAGGGTCATACTTTTCTCAACCTCAATGTGATTGTACTGAAGGTGATGCTGATGAAAATAATTTTGCTGATTTAAAAGAAGAATGTAAAATGGTTTTGGTTGTACGTACTGACCTACAAATGGGAAAAGGTAAAGCTGCTGCTCAATGTGCTCATGCTGCTATTGCTTGTTATGAATCTTTATTAAAAACCAATCCAAAATTATTAGCAAAATGGAGAAGAACTGGACAAGCAAAAGTTACTGTACAATGTAAAACTGAAGATGATATGTTATTACTACAAGGAATCGCAGTAAGTAAAGGCATTACTGCTAAAGCAATTCATGATGCTGGTAGAACTCAAATTGCAGCTGGATCAATGACTGTTTTAGGTGTTGGACCTGCACCAAAATCCGTGATAGATGAAGTAACCGGACATTTAAAATTGTATTAAAGGTAGCTAAAACTATTTATTTATTTAATAAATATCGTAAAAATCATAAATATAAATATATACATAATGTATAAGGATTTCCTACAATCCTAATACTAATAATCCATCGATTGGATTTAATTCTATAATTTCTGTACATAAAATAGTATCACCAGTTATAACGCTTGTATCAGGTAAAAGTGTAATATCAACTACCATTTGTAGCTCATGGCAAAATGCAACAGCCATTTCTGGAAACTCTGCTTCCTCTATTATTTGACATCTGAATATATAATAATTCTTTGATGCTCTTAATTCTTCTTCAAGGTGAAGAAGTTTTGAAAATCGAAATAATCTTTCATGGTAATGAGATACTAAATCACGTTGTGGTAAGATTACATTTTGAATGAATCTTAATGAATAACTCTGGTTATTATAGATGACATTGCGTACGAATATAGGGTCAAGGTTGTTATCAGCTTTGATAAGTTTTGCTTGTAAATGTTCATGTAATGACCATTGAGAACATAAGCTTAGAATATCTTGAAATGGATTTGCAATGTGAACATAAGAATCAACACCTAAACCGTAATAAGGAATTGGTTGATCTGATATTATTTCTTGAGTTAAATAAGTTTCTGCTAAGACTTTGGTATTTGTAGATATACTTCCTTTTGATTTTCTTTCTGAAAGATCGACAGTGAGTTCATTTGGTTCTTTTAATTTATTTTGGCCAACGTATAATAATGGGAATGCTTCTCTTTTACCTACTATACCAGTGATTACACCCGCTAATAATTTTGATTCATTTATAACATCAGTTATCGTAAAATCTGGTGATTTTGTCTTTGCTTCTAAATCTGAAGAGTATGTTCTAGAAGAAATTGGAATATCAAAAATAGAGCCGTTTTGAACTCTTTTCCAAAAGAATTTTTCTAATGAAGATTTAATTGATAGAAAGTTTAGAATATCATTACGTTTGAGATGAGGGTTGTTTTCTTTTAATAAATTGCGATTAAGTAGTTGAACGTGAGGTGGTTCAGTAGTATCTTCAGTAGAAGAATCTCCTACATCTATTTCAATTTGGTAATTCTTTGAAATATTAGTTTGTATTATATCACAATTGTTAAGATCAATGTCGTCTCCATAAGCAGGAACAGTAATTGAAAATGTCCAAAACTTTGTAATATTTAAATCTTCTATAAATTCTCTTTCAAAAAGATTAATAGGATTATTTTGACTATTAGATGATTTCCCAAGTTTAATTAATGTTTCAACTGCTGGTTCATTCTTATCAAACATTGATGATAAATCCGGAATATGAATATATAACTTGCAATATGGTTGATTGGATTCTTCATAAATAGAAAACAATACATCATGAACACCTTTAATTTTATAAGCAGGTAAAGGCGATTTAAATAAACTCCTCCAATCTTTGACAGTATTATATAATCTTTTTGGTCGTCTCTTTCTTTTAAAATCAATCTTAAACTTATTTCTTAATCCAGTTGAATCTACAATACTAGGAAGAACCGGATTGGATTTATCTGCTAATCCACAATCACGTAATAATTTAAAAACTGTTGAAGGAGAACTAAGCCAAATATCTGAATCCCTATCTGGATATATTTTTGAAATAATAGATTTAATAGCACCAGATAATCGAGGATCAGGGCAGAGAATGTAATGATTTAAGAGAATTAAAAGTGGTGCAAGTCCAGTAGGTGTTGAAATGGTGTTAATTTTTGATGCAGATGTGTGTAAAGTGGGTGGTGTATTTACTATTGGTGTGATTGATTCTGTTGATTGTGTATTGGATGTTATTGTTATTGGTGTCAAAGAGGTATCTTCAGTTGGTACTTTCAAATTCAATCCTACTTCACCACCTATAGTTTGTTCATTCAACAGCATTTGAAGGTTATTTACATAAGAATTCAACTCTTGATCAGTAAGATAGTGCATTATTTTAACTACTGCATCAAAAGAATTTTCAGAAAGAGTAGTAATTGGTGAATCAATCGATAATCTAGCAAATCTGAGATTGTTTCCACAACTGCTAAGATATGTTGCAAAAAGAATTGATAATTGGGATAACGGAGATGAATCAATTCTACTTTTAAATGCATTACGACTAGCAATTACCATCTTTTCTGATATAAATTCAATATTTGTAGCTGTTAGAGAATTGGATTGTGCTAGATATGCATAAACAGGTTGTAAATATGGAGATAATGAAGAGATGATATTAAATGTCCTTTTGATGAATTGGTTAATGAAATATAAAAATATTTGTTGTTGAGAATATGTAAGGTTAGTATTGATATTTTGAAAATAAGATCCAAATAATCCTCTTAAAATAATTGAAATATTTCTTGATGATGAATGAAATGATTGTCTTATGCGAACATCTGATATAGTACCATCTATAGACAATAACTTTACCTTCTTATTATTATTTTCTAATACAAGACCAAATATTGTTTGACCGTCTCGATTACAAATTTCAATTAAATCTCCTGGTAAAATAGGGTTTCTATAACATTCTGAACCAATAAAGCATGATATATTACTGTTACTGTTGC
Organism: Sugiyamaella americana; assembly: GCA_030583405.1. Lineage (NCBI taxonomy): Eukaryota > Fungi > Ascomycota > Dipodascomycetes > Dipodascales > Trichomonascaceae > Sugiyamaella > Sugiyamaella americana. The sequence continues at coordinate 52,759 of JAJMID010000097.1, forward strand.
TACTAGTCTTAGAAACATATTTCAAAGATTCTTCAAACAATAGTTTATCATCTTTAAGTAATAAATCCTTTTCAATTACAATATTCTTTTCAGAAATTTCTGAATAAAATTCTATTGAAGGAATTGTATTCTTTGCTCTACCAGTATAAATTTCGTCGACTGATAACTTATGTCCAATAAGCTTTTCATTATTAGATACCTTTCCTCTTCTATTTCCTCTTACCCATCTAGATGGTAATGGATTAAACCTTATAAATTGATTATTTTCATCTTCTTGATCTACTTCAAAACTTATTTCAGCAGCTGATGAGATATGTGGAAGTTGAGTAGGTGAAGATTCATTAATAGATGATTGAAGTTGCACGGAATCTTGTGAAACAGTATGAATGGTTGAATAATATCTTGTGTAGTTTAGTAGATCAATATTCACTCTATAAGCTGGTTTTAAACATGAGAAAGAGGACATTAACCGTCCTGGAGTTGAATCGTTTACTTTCCCTTTACGTAATACCAAGGCAGTATTGGGATTTAATATCCTCCTTGATATACATGCCAGGCACACTCTTCCCATTTATGTCACAAATTTAACACTCATTAAATAATCAAGAGGTTTGGTTTTTATACAGAATAAATTAACCAAACTGCTCCTTCAGTTGATATAAGTCTGGGAGAATCATTTGCGGCTTAAGTGATGGAGCGGCGTATCATGCAAGGAAATTTCAGGGGTAACGTGCTTCCGTCCCAATCTTGGAATTCCCAATTGTACATTTTACTATGGCTAAAAAAGATCGACATTTCTTACCTCCTTAAAGTAATTTGATGAAAGTTGGGAGTTCGGTTCAAGTATTCACCCGATGCAAATCGCGTGAACTCCATTTACTTGAATCAAGCCCCGACGCGTGTATCTCGTACCCCAGGATT